>JAPYZJ010002892.1:0-27212 GCA_030522765.1 Ophioninae sp. B BG-2022a | reverse complement strand
GAACAGCCGCATTCCCCATCAGCTAGCTCGCTAGTCTCGCGACACACAAAACCCTCTCGCCAGTGTGCGCTTTTTATTTATCCTTCTGCTTTAACTCCGTACCTCACTCCACTCGGGTGTTGCCCTCGTTCTTCGCGCCGTGCTGTACAGTGTAGTGCAAAACGCGCGAGACTCTCCCATGGAACGGGTAGATCGTGAAATTCTGGAGGGAAAAGTACTTTTCCGTTTCTCTCTACGATTAGCCGCTACCTACTCCCCTGGAACAGGTAGATCGTGAAATTCTGAAGAGAAAAGTTGTTTTCCGTTTTTCTCTGTGATTAACCGTTGCCGAGATACGCGTTAATTAGGGTCACGCCAATTCTCGCGGGAGTCCACGCCCATCCCCCCACTACCGCTCGTCGCGGATGGGCTCGAGCCCGTTGGAGGGGCGCAGCCGGCGCAACTGATTGGCTAACAGACTCTCGCCGATATCCACGAAACGGTGCTACGGAGCGAAAAATGCGTAAGGAATATTCGCTTTGAAATTTCACAACCTGTTCATCAAGCGTAGGTCCAATGCGACTTTTGCGATACCCTGTACGGGAACACGGGCGGGACTTTGTTCTTCCATGTTTTGTCGCAAGCTGTTACCCTCACGGTGGAAACGACAGCGCCCGGACGGTTCGTTGAGTACATGAGCGATATTTTTCTCTTCTGCAAGGTAGTACTTTATCCAGCTGTAAATCTCGATGTCTGCAAGCTACCGCAACTAGAGCAAAGCTTTTTTCTCCTCCACGCGCACCGAATGTCCCGTCCCGCGAACTTTTGCAAACTTTTGAAGGTCAACGGAAACCATTCTTCGGGTTTCTCCTCCGTGGGTCCTTCAATCATTCTGCTCTTCAGGCTACACGTGCAACACATTTCAGACCAAAATCGCAACGAATGTTTTAGGGAAATTCAGCAAGTAATTTGGGCCTTCTTGAATATTCGTCCGCGATCATCGTCACGATACTCCTCGACGAGATTGCAAAGATTCGAGGGCAGATTGTATCCAACGGTAATAAAGCAGCTATTACGTCTGTAGGATGAATGCGACAGCGTTCAGGAGGCAGGCGAGCGAGGGATTCAGATATGTAGATTGCCGGGGCGTGTGCAACCAGCTCACCCTCTCTTTCTCTCTCTCTCTCTTTCTCTCTTCCTCCCGCTCTGATGGCAGCCTAGCTCGCTTCGTTCCTACATTATTCCGTACGCGCGCGGGGAATGGCCAGCGGCGAAATTTCGTGCTTTGCATTTGCATGCCCAACGTACCTGGGGGGGGGGGGGCTCTCGTGCCGTTACTTACTCATGTCTGCGCAACCGCCTTTGTGTACAACTGCAGTCGCGTCGGAGGCGATAGTATGCGTTGATCAGTCCGCGTGATTTGCCGTGTGCGTGTTACGAGTACGCGTTTATTATAGTGCGTGGATCAGTGTTGGTGATTTAGGACGCGTGCATTAAGGGGAGTCCTCGTGTTGGTGGTACGGAATGCGTGTGAAGGTACTCCGAACAGACATAGGGTGCCGGGTCATTCGTTGGGTCGTCTATCCTCGAACGTCATCCCCGCCCACCATTCCGGAGCTTCCCGCAAAGAGCGTGAGCTTAGGGGGGGGGGAGATGTAGAAGGTTGGCGCTGTGGTGGTTCGAGAACGAAGAGTGAGAGATAATCACGCCACGTAACGGTTCATTCCGTTAATTTGCACGCTTCCACTTTGCCTCGGCAAAGCCAAAGTGGGGATCCTAGTTTTTGTTGCTTCCTACGGTTATTCCTCTAGCTTCGCTACAACTTCCGACTGCGTAATAACCGAGACGGCGCCGCGAAAAGCTTCTCTCTGATGGACGAGAATCGGCTTTTCCTTTGATAGGGCGCTGGGACTGCTGCTCCGGGATATCAGCAACATCCCTTTGACTTTATACTTTATCACTCCAGTGAAGGTTGTTCCCGGAACTATCGCTGGACACGAGGGCACAGGGGAACTAGGAAATCTTGAACAGCCTACACAGCGCTTGTTTCCTGCACTGTCTCTGTATAGAAGGGCAGAAGGAAACTGGGAAAAACCTAAGTAAACTGGAGATACTGGCAATTTTTCCAAAACTATCGCTCTACAGGATAGTATCGAAAAACTGGAGAAAACTTAGACACGCAGTCTGGGTATGTTTCCTACACTTTCCACACGAGGGCACAGGGAAACCGAGAAACATCTGTATGGGCTGGACATATTCGTACTCCAGTCATCGCACTGCCATACTAGGCTTCCTAATCCACTTTTACTTATCTTCAGGCCCACCGGACTACGAAAGGAAGATCGTCGAGTCTTTTCGTTTAGGGATTTTCTAGAATGCGAGAGAAAGGAGACTCGTTGCTATGCGAAAAATGGATCGCTCATTGTGAAGTTTTGACGAAAATTACGAGTAGCGAGAGAAGCCATCGAAGCCTATTGTCCGTCGGGAATGAACGCAAAATCCATTTTATCCGTAGAGTCTCATGCAGTACGAACAATCGGGAAGAAGAACTCTCTTCACGGGAATTTTTCATGAAATACCCAACGATTGATTGGTGCACTTTTTTGTTGCCAATTTTGTGAAATAAAAAGTACCAACGCTATCCGCTTTCATTGAAGCCCGCTACTCTCTCATCAATTGCTTTTGTCCCCCAGTTGGATTCATCATGCTCGAGTCGGTAATTAAACTCGAAATACTAGGAGTCGCTGAAAAGCGGATGGGAAAGCTCTTCCTCGAATGACCTCTAAGCGACCTTGGCGCAACAACTTTGCGATCGCTGGTTCTGCAAAATTATCGATGTCGAAGGAAATAATTGATGAAGGGTTGGGTAGGGGGTAGGGGCAGCCCCAAGCTGCTTTTCACATTGGGCGATCAGCGATTTGTGGGGCTGCGGTGAGGGAAAAGCTTCCCGAAAGCTTAGTTCAGAAGCTTACCGAGCCAAGAATTTCGAAGTGGAATGAAATTTTGATAGCTGGGCTTGGGAATCATTTATATCGTGAACTGGTCACGACAATGGCTATTCGAGTTCAGTTCTAATGACTGTTGATAGATAACTTAAAGTAGTCTTATCAAAGTTAAAGTCGTCGGATGCTTCGGGCTAGCAACGTTTGCTATTAAGACTCGATCTGGTAGCTGAAACTTCCCGAAAAAATTGACAGAATACTACCACCAAAACTAACCCAAACAGCACGATAAAAGGAGAGCGAACAGAACCTAGAATAAACCCAAACATGAGGAAATACTCGAAAATGTGCTGTTTGTTCTTCAACAAATTTATTTATTTATTGGTACAAGGGTAATGCGTGTTTGGTCAAGAAGGGAGGGAAGTTTAGGATGTGGTGCAGTTGTGCAGTGATTTTGTGGTGGAAGAACGTACATCGGGCTCTCTTTGGTCTATATGACGGTGGCGTTGCCTCAGCTGCATGTTCACCGGCGCGATATCGACCTCGCTTAACTCACGGTACGCAGTCTGCTCCTCCGGAGCTTTTCCACGTTCGGTCGTGTTCTCTGCAGGCACCGCCAACAATGCTGGGAACGAAGCTTTGCTATTCCAACCCGGACTGTCGGAGCATCCGTACATTGCCTTATTGCGAATTGACATTGTCCTGCGCAACTGGCCCTTCGTGATAGAGCAAATTGACGATGAAACATTTTGGGTTCTGAGTCGCAAACAGCAGCAGCAGCTTGTACCGAAGGATCAGACTTTACACTCACCGTGTAACGGCCAACGATTACTCACACTAGACCGGAGGAAACCCAAGCTCCACGTATGTTACGGTTGATGTAGCTCTTGGGGGTTGTTCATTTTCATGAATACACGAAGCCACAATGGAATCCTAAATGCCGCTTCGTTAATTATTAGCGTGGACAATGGCTGAGACACTCTTCGCTGAACATAACTGATGAGCGGGATTGCGACAGCTATGTTTCTGTACGTTAGGAACGTTTGGGTTTCTTTTTACCCTGAAACGATTGATCGGCAAAGCATTTAGGGTTGGGAAGCTCCAGCTGTGTCTAAAGTGATTCAAGTGTTACTGATGAACTCTTGAAAGATGGAAATGTAACGCTTGATTAACGCCAGTTCAGTGCCGAGCAAGCCTTGCTCCTGTTATCAATGTGTCTGATCCGTTTGATAGGAACCGATGATTCTGAAAGCTCACAGTTTTAAGTTAAAACTTAAACGTAACCAAACTTCCATTCACTGCTATGCTTATAAAGGGCACATAAATGTTGTATACCGGCAGATTACGAAAAAAAAAAAGCTTTGCCATAATTGCGGGAATTCTGAAAGACCACACGCACATCGAATCCATGACGCCCCTCGGACACCTCGGAAACTACGAAAGCTGTGAAAGGTCATCCGCAAAAAGGGTCGGGCGCAGCAGACAAGACCCCACAGTGTACTCATCTCTGGTGTTGTTATCGCGCAGGCCAGTTTACAGAATTTCCGAGTGCTCCCGAAACAGCCTTCGACGGAAGCTTCCTCCCGAAGCAATGGAAGTACCAGGTGGTGGTCAAAGCCTCAGCACGTTTCCTCGACACGAAATACTCAACTGGAGTACACTGGAGGCGGGACGAGGTTCGCAACTCGAGGCTGACAACCGCAGAGGCTCGTTTCTCCGAAATTCTAATCCCTCAAAACCTCTCCCGATCCAATTACGTTGGCTCGGATAAAGTTTCAAGGTGCCCGAGAGCTTCGCAAGTGTGTACGGTGCAACTTCGAGGAAGTAAACTCCTCGCGTCTGTTTTGCGGGCCACAAACAACGCGACAAAGCCTATTTTCGTCATTCAACAAATCGGCTAACGCCCCTTCATGGCACGGCGGGATGGATTAGTATTTGTGCCAATTATGGTATCTAGACCTGCCAGGTCGAGCTAGATGACCTCGTCAAATTGTCTCCATTGAGATAAGAGGGTTCTGCGACACGGAAACTTGTACGTTTTTTTGTAAGGAAGACAATGGTACCCGAAAAAAATCAAATAACCGAAGTTTGTCCTGTGAAAAACGCGGTTGAAGAAGACAAAATACAGAAAATCTAGACCAGCCGTACTGGTCGAAGTTGAACCCCGGCCATGAGTTCTAGAACTATTGGCAGCTTTTTCTCTTTTGTCCGTTACAATGTAGAGAGAATCCACAGTTGGACACTGGACACATAATTGTTAAAGGGACGAGGGGCAGGGCCAACATTTACTTGTTTGCGTAGATGGCCCTAAAGGGTTCGCTCATTCGGATCTTTTATTCGGGGCATTTAACGAACGGCTTGGCTCCAAAGTGTCCATTGTTTCGTGAGTTTCTATACATGGACATTTGCCACATGCCGGAATGTCCCGCAGGAGCTGGTGCATATGGAGTACTTGAAATCCAGGACTGGAGTCGACCAATGCGCCATATCCTGTTCACTATCGTTCTATATGAATATATTTTATGCTTTTACATATCCATCCGCAGTAGACAACATCACCAACACAATGAGCAAACCACAATTGCCCAGTTGAAGTTTCCTTCTCTCTCCCTCTCTTCTCTCTCTCTCTTTCTATCTTTCTGGCTTACTCTCTTCGTCTTTTTATTCTAACCCTCGTCGTCCGGAGGACGTGCTCTCGTTTTCTCGTTTCCTATATTTAGTTCCAAACGATATTACAATGGCAGCAAACTCGGCAAGCTTACCTCACCATTCGAAACGGTTTGCAAACAGTCGAAACTTCGTATCTCCGTTCCTCAAGCGGATCATTGTATTATATTTTGTCGGGAGTAGATATAGTTACACCACGAGTGAATTTAATAACTCTGGTACTACACTCGTTATTAATCAATCAATGTACGGTATGAAACGACATGCCTTATTCAAAATGACCCGATCCAATTAAAACCAATCAATTTGGACAGCAATGAAGCGAATTTTGAATATTTCACTGACATAATTGCCATTAATAATTCGAACGCTTTTAATTATATCCGAATAACTCAGGCGAAATCATCAAATACGATGTTCATATTTTAACTTTCATTTTCATGCAGTTCCGGAATAGAATTTCTTTCTCATAATTCTCCTTTTTCATTAAATCGTCCTTTTACATTACGTGGATTTTATATGTTTTGTCGGATTTTTATGGAACCAGGGATTTTTTTTAAATTTTACTATATTTCTGAGCTAGGGATATTTTCATCCTTTTTCATGCCATCTAGGTCTCTATTCTTTATTTTCGCCACTTTTTCAACTCCTCTTCGAGATTTTACGGTTCATCCGACTCTTCCGTTTTTCCATTTTTTTCCAGTATTTTCACACCACCTTGCGGGCGCGACCGACTTTCCCTATCTGTACCATATTCACCGTGTCATTTCTGGCATGGGCATAGGGAAACTACGGAAAACCTTTGCCGGTACAGCCGGTCCTAAATTCACCTCTCGACGTCGAAAGAGTTTCATCGAAAAATGTCGAAGAAAAATCTCGTTCGCTACCGGGATTCGAACTCAGGAAAACCCAATCTCCACTCACTCAGGAAAGCCTCTAACCACTAGACCAACGAATCAGTTTATTGCCACCTAGGTTTTTTTGAACATTCACTCTCTCTCCTTATTTTTCACCCTAGATACTTTTTAATATTCTCTATTTTATTAATTACCTAAAGCATATTTTTATTTCACTAGATTTTGTTTCAACGATGAGCTTTTTAAAATAAACCATCTTTGTCTTCATACTAGAAACTTCTAATTATTCACCATATCGTTTTTTTTTAAATAAAATTCAATAATTGACCCGAATTGAATTTAAAACGATTTGAATATCGTGAAATTTTTCACCGGTGCAAAATCATCGATTTTAAGGAAAACTAAATCGCTTATTTTAGCTCCAATACAGACTTCTCGTCCTTAGTTGCGAAGCGAAAACGAAAAAGAATTCGAGTTGAGAAAGTTGCGGGAAGCAAACGACTTGACCGCTTCGAACTGCGCCCACCGCACCGTTTTCAACTGCATAAAGAGATTAAGGCTCGTGGGAATTTCTACGTGCAGCTCTTCATTTATGCAAAAATAAGGCAAGTTTGTTACACCCCCAACCCCTCTCCGGCCAACGTTCACCGTCGTCGTAGGCGAGAAAATTAAAAGTATAATTTCCCATGATAATGATCAATATTCACGCTACGTAAAATAATTTTCACCCAATTATGAAACTCAGTCTTTTCATATAGTCCGTAAATATTTAAGAAGACTCGCTCGAGTATGCGACACAAAAATAGGTGAATTTGAAAAATATTATTTTGAAAACTATTCGCCCGATTTGAAACAAGTTTGTTTCGTTCGAAAGTACAAATATTAAGGTGTTTTGACATTTTTTCAAATATATATATATATATATAATATATATTTAATATAATATCAAATTTGAATAAAAGACATATCGACCGTCACTGCGGCCAGTGTCAAATATGTCCTTCGATGACACGGACTGCAATCCCCACGATTAATTGTATGCAGCTGGTCGACCGGAAACAAACTTTAATTTTAATAATAAAATTTCAATTTTGATTTATTCAAAATATACCTAATTCAAAACTATGCGCATCGTCGCATATCTTGAAAAAGAAAAAAATCCCACAATGGTAACTAATCGACAATTAATGTCATTTGCAAATCTAAATTTACAATCTTTTTTGCTTTATTAAAAATCAATAATTGATTAATACAATAAATCCTTTATTTAAAAGTAGAAAGCCTATTCGAATATATTGTGTTAAAATCAGGTGAAAGTTGATCAAACCGTTTTCCAGATGTTTCAAGTACTGTCTATGAAAAGTATGTTTCAAGATAGTTGGGATATCGGTTGAGGACAGAATAAAATATAAACACGGTATTATCAAGACTTAAAACTCTACGCCAAGGGAAAAAAAGTTTTTAATAACAAAATAATTGTTTCTATCAATATGTGACCTTTTAACTAGAAGGTTGCTATTTTTGCACACGATAATAGTACGAAAGGGACAATTTGACTCTCGAAATTGTTTACGCAGCTTCGAGATCCCGAGAGATCCTTCTTTTTTCATCGATCACGAGAGATCGTCGTTGTCGTCAAAGAAAATATTTTTCCAAAAGGAAGGGACCGCGGCAACATGTTTGCATTTAATATTCTCGCTCAGAGAGCAAACAACGCAGGAAGAGAAAAAACTGAGGGATATATACGAATACACGTGTCACAAAGGCGAAGGAAAAATTCCGAGGGAAAATATGGCAGGAATTAATTAAAATAGTACGTAGCTGGGCTGGCTCCGTCGGGGCCGAGGAAAAATAATATGACTCGGTAGTGATAAATCCATTACCGATAACAGCTATGCGAGGAGAGAACCAGGCTCGCGCGTAAGATATCTGCAAATTTGCTCGTAAACCTTTTGAAATCTTGGCAAAATGGAGGTGCGATTGGAAAAACAGTTTAATTTACTCCGATCATGAAATTAATGTTGCCCTTGTACAGAAAACAAATCAAGAAAATAAGAAGGTGCACATGTTTCGTTGATAAACTTTTTTTTAAATAACTATTTTCATTAATTACACCGGCACACAAAAAAAAAATTGTCTGTACACCGGGTGCCATCTACGGGTATGTTTTTCGACCCGCTGAATACGAATTTCAAGTCAGTTTAGGCCGTCCAGCCTTCAATTTTGAGTAAATTGCAAAAACCCCAAAGATAATAAAAATTCGATGTTTTGGCAAGAAAAAAAATTTAATAATAAATAATTATTTATCCTCATTCTGCAAAACTAATTTTTTTTATTTCTTTGTGAAGGAAAATTATTAAGACGTTACTGTGTTGCCTTAAAATCATTTTCTTATACAGGGTGTCCCAAAACTCAACGATAATCTGGGACCGGATGATAGGCCAAGTTACACCAGTTCTGGGAAAAAAAATTCCTTATCACTCAGTTCAGTAATAATAGACATTTTTCGTCTATCGTCACTCTCTATCTCATTCTATAACTTTTGTTCATTACACACACTCGAGACCCCGATCTGTTAATACAAAAAAGTATCAAATATTATTTTTGAAATGCGCTCAATTTGAAAAAAATAAGAAATAAAATTTTCAATGGCAAGAAAAGTGGCAAGTGTTGCACCATTTTGAAATCTTGATACAATGCGCCACCTCTTGAAATAACTTGCCAAGAGTAATGTAGTACATTTTTTTTCATAATGAAGTGTCAAAGTTAACTAACATTATTTTTGTGAACCATGACTCACTAAAACTTAACTTATTTTATTAAATTAACAATGTTTTTTGCATTAATTTGTAGTTGCGATTAATAGCATCGTATATGAAGATCACGAAATTTAAAAAAATCACAGCGAAATTGTGACATTGGTGATCACAAGACTTGCAAATGCGACGAAGGGTGTCGAATTTCAACTTTTTTAAAAAATTGTCTATTATCGCTGAACTGAGTGATATGGAATTTTTTTTTATTTTTCCCAGAACTGGTGTAACTTGGCCTTTCATCCGGTCCCTGTATAATATCTGCCTTCAGAAAGGAAACTTTTTGAAAAATAACTATATAAACTTTTTTTTTGAATAACAATTTCAATTAGATATTGATTTATACGTCACTATTAAAATAATTTTCTTATATCTCTGCCACCATAAAGAAAACTTTTTGATAAATAACTAAATAAACTTTTTCCAAATAACTATTTTAATTAGATATTTACCATTATCATCAAAAACTAATCATTTTAATTTCTTCACGAAGCATAATTATTCAGACGTTACTATGTTATATTAAAACCATTTTCTTATAAGATATCAGCCACCAGAGAGAAACGTTTGATTTCTTTTATCAGCCCTTATCAGCAACCCCTTAAGAACACTTTTAATGATCATTTGAAAGCTGCACGTATATACCTAACCTAATGAATGTCGTTTTGAACTTTATGGCAGTGTTAAATAGGACCTAAGCCCTATTCCCTTGAGGAGGCTGAATTTAATTTCAATTTAGTGATTAATTCCTATACTCGACATATTTACACGGGAATATGGAGACTGTTCTCTTGGTCGCATTAAACTTTCAACTCCATTGTCTCTCCTCCTCTTCCACGCTTTGTGTACTGAGCCAACATCATCTCGGCTATTCCGTGCATACGCGTTTCGAACACACAGCTACGGGCACTTCTACTCATGCGTTCACATTATTTATAGTATACATCGATTTATCGGTCATATCCTCGAGCATAGCGAGCCCGAGTTTCCGATCGTATCGTCAAATTAAGAGTATTACTTTTATCTGTGTACGTTACATTTCTCGCATCTTGCTGTACAAATAACCCAAAGAGTAACTCGATAAATTTATGGAAAAAAAGGGGCATCCTAAAAATGAGCACGAAGCGAGATTCTCGAGCTTGAAGGTGTCAGCGGAAATCCTGATGGAACACTTAAGGGCATGACGAACATCGACATAACCTCACAAATTTTCGAAATCCCTTTTTTCGGCGCCGATTAAGTTTACGGTGAAAAATCGAGCATCAGCCTTTGTAGAATTCATAGAGACAGAAATAAATGCTTGAATTTTACAATAAAAATGTTTCGTCATTGAGAAATTGCGTTTTAAAAATTTCGCGCTCGTGTATCACGTGGTACGTCTTCGACATGTCCTTAAGGATAAAAATACTCACGAGTAGTCAAACGATAGATAAGGATGTGCGCTAGAATCCAAGACTCTTAAAATCTCCGATCAAACCATTCACGCTGATCGACACGAGTGTGAAAAAAGTAGGAATCCGTGCAAATAACTTCAGGAGATCCTTTCTGGCTTCTGCAATCAAACCCTCGTCAAAAAAAGCAACCAGTCAAATTGATGAAAAACAAAAGCTACAACTCGAAAATTAGCTGGAAGTGAGTTCCTCAAGGTCGAGAACGCCGATGGGAATTCTAGGGAAAAGATTGACGTTAAAAATACCCACGTGTAGTCAAATGACAGTTGAAGATGTGGAGTAGGATCTAAGACTCTTAACATATCTTATCAGACTGCCTGATTAAGGGATTGTCTCAGTTGGTGTGAAATTTTCAAAAAAATCGTTTTTTTGCATTATTGTATAGTGTACACTGTTCTAAACATTCTCTCAAATTTTTAATTCAAAATTCAAATTATTACGGTCGCTACAGCGTTTCTTGTAAAAAGGGAACGAAGCGGGATATTTGCCCAGTCAATCTTTAAACGCGTTTTTCTCGGAATGGTGTTTTTCGAAACGGTGTCCACTCTCAAAGGAAGAATTTTCAAGATATCTATTTCCAGTTTTGAGAGAATATTTTTAACGTCATTCTCTATCGCGCCATGGAGGTCTTTTTTGTTTGACAAAATGGCGGCGATTTGAACAAAAAGTATCGAATTTGACCCTTATTTCGACAGTTTTTCGTAAAAAAAACATAGAAAGATTTTTAAAAATAGCTTCCATAGCACGATAGAGAATGACGTTAAAAATGTTCTCTCAAAATTGGAAATACATCACTTCAAAACTCTTCCTTTGAAAGTGGACACCATTTTGAAAAACACCATTCCGAAAAAAACGTGTTTAAGGTTGACTGGGCAGATGTCCCTTTCTACAAGAAACGCTCTAGCGATCGTAGTAATTCGGATTTCGATTTAAAAATTTGACACAATATTTAAAACAGTTTATACTATACGATAATGTAAAAAAAAAACATTTTTTTGAAAACTCACACTGAGACGATGGCTTGACACAAGCTTGAACACAAATCTGATTCGGAAAAAACTACTTTTTGACACATTCGGCCTGGTCTTTGACCATGACCGGAAATCCGTTTTTTGTAAAAACTCCAGTAACCATAATTCTCCGACGGCGACCGTGAATCCTCGAAGTAGGCAGCCACAAACGTGATCCTTGAATGGAGCGGTTGAAGCATTGCGGTTGGATGGCTTTTTAGATGTTTGCTCATAGACACTCGTGCCCGAGGGCGTGTGTACAATGTGTATACAGATTAGGTGCGTCAGCGAGTTGGCTAATGCTGGAACGAAAGGGGCTCCTGGTATTGCCTGATATTGCTCCCGAGGCTGGAATATCCTGAGGAAGCTTGGTGCGACGTGAGATGAGCCAGGAGTGAGGGAGCGGTTTAGAGGGAAGCCATACAAGGGGTTTGACCAACACAGGCCCTTTGGTCCTCTTGTTCAACCTGAACATATGGGCTTCCGTAGCCAGGCGGTTCCCCGTGTACAAAGGAACCTTACGGGTTTGGAAATGGAGAGCCGAACGGTTTCACAAAGTGTTCCTCCTATAGGGAAGGTAGTCGGATTGCATCGATTTACATTTATGACCAGGGAGTCGAAGGGAGTAAAGGGGTGAAGGGTAAGGGCATAGCTGGCGGATGAACCGAAAGCCACACAAGGTGACCCGTTCCCACCGGGTTCCTCGTCAACGTTGCGGAATATCCAAAACTTTCGTAGACAACCGGCCGAGCTTACCAGCTTAGCGTCACTTTCCTTTGTTGAGAGCGACGTGTCGCGCAATTATAATGCCACAGGGCTGAAGGACGTTGGATCCGTCAGAGTAGCCTGGTTGGTGATCGCCAGTGGAATTATTCCGAGGTATGTGGCTGATGATATAGAACGTTAGATTGCATCAGCCTGGGTCATACTTGGTCTTCCTGTTGTTTCCTCGTAGCCCAAGGGCACCCATTTATTTCCAAGTGCTTTTGGGGTCTTTATCAACAGTTGGCATCGCGATGGAATGATAAATCATCCAGATAGTCTTACCTGCACTTCGTCCAGAGACCGCAACGACCTTTGGGACTCCACTTTGCTTGGTAGAATCGCTATCTGGCGACTTGCCTGCAACCCCTAATAAAGTTCACTCCTATTCCGATGGTATCCAACTTGGAAGAACTTTTCCACCTTGGGGTTCATCAACCTTGATGGAGTTTGGTAACTTTAATACCGATCAGTCTTCGAACCATGATGGTTTCCAGTTTAGAGACTGGAAACTTCCCAACCAAAGGATTTTCCAATCACGATGGAGTCGGAAGACTCTGACGTGTCTATGTCAAGTTTGGTGGATGTCGACAGCTTCCTTAACTGTCTTGTCACTTGTAGAGGATACCTTGGAACACTATCAGGACGAGCTAACCTACTGATGCACTTGTACCCAGGGTGGATTGATCGATAACGGTTTCGGAGCCGTGAACTTATGGGTCGTCCGGCTGGGTTAGGTGTATTGGATTTGTAACGAAACTGATGGACTGGAACCTCTTTAGCTGAGACGCCAAGAACCTTGGTGAAGTTTCTTTAAGCCTAAACTTCATTGGAACCAATAACCTATTACTGCGGAGGTACAGTGGGCGACATTCACAACTGATCATCTGTAATGGAGTTCTTTCAACGCTTATAACTTTTGGATTCAAGAGAGTTCCTTCAAAACTTGGAATTTATTCACTGCTGATAATGTTCAGTTTAGTGCAATTGCTTCAATGCTGACGATGAAGCTGTGGGAGAATTTCCACAAGGCTTGGAGTTTGTTCAGAAGTGATGACCTCCAGCTTGTTGAACTTTTTCGAATTCTGATAACTTCCAGATTGCCGGCGTTCATTAAAAGCTGATTATCTCCAGCTTGGTGAACTACATCGATACTAATAACTGAGCTTGACGGGATTGTTGCAAATCTGATGATCTCCAGCTTGGCGGAGTTCATTCAAAACTGATGAACTCCAACTGCACTACGAATCCTTCAAAGTTTACGATATCGTCACAGCTGACAACCTCCAGCTCAGTGCAGTATCATCAAATCTGATCAGTTTCCCGAATTTTGATAACCTTCATCTTCGCAGTTCCAAACCTGATAACCTCCACTCCGGTGGAGTTCGTTCAAACCTGAAAACCTCGAGCTAAACCGAGTTCCTATAAACCCGATAACCTCGAGGTTGGTGGATTTCCATAATATCTGATGCCCTCCACCTAGGTAGGATTTTACCAAACCGGACAAGACGCCATCCTCTCGGAGATTCTCAAAACCTAATGAACTACCAGTCGAGCAGGTTTCTTCAAATCTGATGACTTCCACTTTCGACAAAGGTTCACCAAGGCTGATGATTACCACATTGGTCTATTTTCATGATAGCTTTTACCTTACCCTATACCTAATCCCCAAAGGGATCTGCCAGTCTTCCGGTGTCCGTTCGGCCTACATCTCGATGATGGAAGTTAATGAGACGCAGAAAGATGGATCTGGGTCCGATGTCAAGAGGACATTGAGTTAAGGACACGCTCCTTACCCGGAATATCAGAAATCTCCCTCGCAGCAAGTAACGGAGGAGATAGTGAGGTAGACAGGGTACCTCACAAGGATTATATTATACTACCATTAACCTCGCTTGATAAACCACATTATGCTCTTGCCACAACGTGTCAGTTTAACGCCTGTGCACCTGACTTGCGACGCGACGAGCAACCGGTACTTGGATGGGTACACCATCTCGGTACCTCCGCCCCACATATCCACATAAATGCACACAGGACCCGGACAACCGAGTAGAGTGGCTTCAAGTGAACAATATCGTCTTGTTCGCGCGTTACTCGTTGCACTAACAGATACCGAAGGCCATTACGCACTGTCAGCACGGAAAATCCGACAACGTGGCATTTATCAAGCCGCGATGGATTTACCCTGTGAGAATTAGGAATTTTGTGGTCATCCTGACTCAGGACAACCATCTCACTGCAAATTGGGAATTAACGTTTTCGGTTGGATCATCATCGTGAATCTTTAACGATAATTGCGACCCATAAGTGATCTACGTTCGTTTCGAGTCACGTGCAAAACGGAAGGCCTGTCAATTGACAACATCAGCGTAATTGCGTCGTCCGTCAGTTAACTGTCAATCAATAATTGATCGTCAAATTCTGTGTATTCTTTCTTTCTTTCGTATTTCTTTCTTGTGATTAAACTTTCATTAAATAATTGACTATCCAACTGGCGAATACAGGATTTTCAAGCAAACCCAAACAAAGCCAAGCAAACCCAAACAAACCCAAACAATCCCAAGCCAAGAAAACCCAAAGAAAGCCTAGCGAACCCAAACAAATCCAAGCAACCCCAAACAAAGCCAAGCAAACCCAAACAAAGCCAAGCAAACCCAAACAAAGCCAAGCAACCCCAAACAAAGCCAAGCAAACCCAAACAAAGCCAAGCAAGCCCATACAAATTACTTTGTCTTGTTTTCTTTTTTTATATTTTCTCATCGTCTGTCAACAGTTCCGATGTCCCACGTGGTGGCGATTGTCGGCGAGCCTACCTATCTGCCATGTGACATATCTACGAATCACGACGGGGATTCGGTCCACCTCGTACTTTGGTACCGTGACAATCTCGATACGTCCGTTTACAGGTGAGTTACGTTCCTAAGTCCGGTTTTTTTTATCTCCCCGACATGTTCTTTTGACAAGCGTCAGAGGTGGTGGTTGCATTGACGACGCCACAACTTCTAGTACTCCTCGTAAACGTCCCGTCAATTTCCGACCCCCCCGCACCATCCAAGACTCTAAAAGGACGGTTTTTTTTTCACGCCTTTATCCCGCGTTTGATATCTCCTTTGAACCGATCGATCATAACCATTTCCTCCGGTCTGCGAACCGCTGGTAATCACGAGATGTACTATACATGTCTCTGCGTCATTATCGAATTCCATTCGGCCCTGATGGGGTCGTCAAGCCCAAAACCCAACTGCTCAATTCGTTACTCGTCTTTCTGTAAAAATAGTAATATTTCAGGCACAAGGCATGCTGCTGAATGCTTTGACCTCAAATTAAAAAAAAAAAAAAAAAAAGTAAATCCGAACGAGAGTAGTCCGGATTAAATGAATGTTTGAAGCAAATTCTCGTTCAAGAGATTAAGAAATGTGAAATATTAGTTGAAGGTTCTTTCTCAGCTTCTCTCCCTCGCATCCTCTCCCGTTTTTCCTCTCTCTCTCCCTTTCTCGTTATTACTATTATTATTATTATTTTGCTTTACCAAAATTAATTTTTATGTTATTACTTTACTATATTTTTGGGTTCGTTTGGGCTTATTGAGTGACTTATACAGTTTTTAATGAATTTTCCACTGCAGCCACACCCCGATTGCCCATTCACGGGTCTCGTTTAAATATGATTTATTATAATATAGTAAATGAAATTTTATAAATAATAACAATATTTATAAACCTGGTATTATGTGACATATTACGTAAAAAATACGATTCTTATTGTCTGTGTTATTTTATAGATATCATTTTTATGTAAGGTTTTTATTTATCATTAATATATGACATTATTATTATAATATATTATGAAAATAATTATGATTATTCAATTGCATATTATATAGTACTATCATTTTTATTTATAAGTTTTATAATAGACTATTATTATTATTTTACCCGCCCTTATTAAATTTATGCTGTACGCTCCACGGGTCGTATCAAGGTCTCTATTTATAGGGTAATAAAGGAAATAATTTTACTTCCTTCATTACGGTTTACTTTCTATCCAATTTTATATCTATTATTATTATTCTTTTATCGAATACGTATTTATTAAATTTCCTTCGATTTTACATGTTAATATGTTCATTTTTATTGAAATATGTTTTTGATATGTTCAAAAAGATTATTCGTATTATCAATTTAACGGAGTATCCTGATTTCATTGAGGATAATTCAATTTTTATCAAATCTTGTATCGACTATCAGATGTTTCAAATCGAAACCCGATTTATTCAATTATTGCTCATTTTTTTATTTTTTATTTCTTTTTGTCATTTTTGTATCTTTTAATATCTGACAATTACTTTTACGTCTGGCTTTATACCCGAGAGTATATCTATTTCATAACAAACATTATCAATTAATAAATACCCCCTCCATCCCTCTCTCTTCCTCTCCTATACAATTTAATTAACATTTTAACGAAATTAAAACGTGATTATTGGAGGGTTGCTAAAAGCCTCGCCTCGCCGAGGAGCAGCCAAAAATTTGGTTGCCTCATTTCGTCGCAGGGTTGTAAATGAATCTGCTTCCATCCATACTCCGGAAGCGGGCGTGGCGGTGGGTAGGTCACGAGCGACTCGGGAGCGTTTGGGAAACGAGAGCTCGAAAATTAAACACATCATCCAATTAATTTTGCACTACGATTCGAACAATCGAAAAACTCGAATGTTTTTCAGCGTGGACGCGAGAGGTCGTGACTTTCGGATCGCTGAGAGATGGTCCGACAATACCGTCTTCTCCAATCGGGCATCGTTCCTGCAAAACAAACAACCGGCCCTTCTGGGGGTCGATCAGATAAGAGAAGAAGACGCCGGTGTATACAGATGTCGAGTGGACTTCCAGATCGGACAGACCCGAAACTCCAAGGTCAACCTGACCGTCATAGGTGAGTTCAAGGTCATTCCTGATACGTCATTCTTGTTGACAGTGCTTTTCCAACTGCGAGGAGGGGGGGGGGGATTAGAAAATTAGCTTCAATTATGATCAGCCGTTGAAGGTCATTTCTCGTGACCTTCATTCTCGTTACAGTACTTTCGTCGCGGGGGCAGGGGGGAAACGATGAATTTCGGGAAAATGACCTTCATCGGCTGGGATCAACCGTTCAAGGTCATTGTTCGTGACGGATCTCGTAAACGTCAAAACGATTCTTGACTGAACTCGTAAACTGTGGCCTAGCCTATAAACGGCTACGACCGAACACGAATTTGTCGAGATAAATCGCTTTTTTTACGAAACGACCCGTTTTCCCTCCGTTATCGATAGCGATTACCGTTCGCTCTTTTATTTTCCCGTTGTTTCATTTTTTTTTCTCTTTTCGTACTTTTTTTAAGACTGCGTAAAAATGTGGGGCGGAATAAAGGTAGAGTTTGAAATGTCCCTCGGGCAATAGTCGACGGAAAGTCGAGATCTTTTGCAACGAAGATAGGAATCGTTTTTTCTAGGGTTCTTCGGGCTAAAAATAAATAAAGATAAAAGAATATATATAGATATATTCTGAATGAATAGGGCTTAGTTTCAATAACTTCCAAGTATTTTTTCGCAATGTTAATTTCTCAAAGTTCAATTGTACTTTCTTTCGTGAGCATGTTCTTTTTTTCTTCGACCTTCTTAGGAATCCCCCTTTAGGAATTAACACTTAAGACTTAAGAAGTGCGATCACTGAAGTTAAGCAGAAAACAATCTTCAAGGGGTGTTTTTCCGAAGCACAAAAATAATTTCGATTTTTGAATTGAACAAATTTGAACAAAATTATTGTATATCCATTCTGCAATAATCTTATTTATGGTAATAATGATATTATTTATACATATATTTACTGGTTTATTAAAATATATTCACCAGTGTAACCGACGCTGATGGACGGCGATCACTGAAGTTAAGCAGTATCGGGAGAGGTCGATACTTGGATCGGTGACCGCTTCATTAACCTATATTTTCTGAAGCCTTGGTGTACGTACTTTAACAAAAAAAGTCTGTTTACCAAGGAATCAGAAGAATACAGGACCGTCTATGCCGATACGAGTTTTCCACAGTTTCCCCGTGCCCCTGGCAAATGCGATATAGTGTAGCGTAAGTCGGCAGTGGTCGCATTTTTTCTAGTTTTCTTCATACCGAAATCAAACGGAAATCGTTATAAAACCGAAATGGAAATTCACGTGTATTTAAAAAAAAAAAATTGTTTGTTATGGGAAGGCTTGTTCCAGCGTCCTTGAATCTTTTTCAAAATATTATTTCTCCTACCTTCAATTATATTTTCCTTCCCCGAAATGTTTTTTTTTTTTCATTTCTAAGGTTTTATTATTCAGCATTAATGTACGAGTGCTTAAGGGTGCGTGGGAGCGTGAACGTGCTCCGCATTTTTTTTTAAGCCGGCACAAGCGCCAACGAGGAAAAAAAAATAAGACCATCGCACTTGGGTTTGAATTTTATTCGTTTTTATGTTTTTTCTCTGTTTCTTTTAAAGCAGCTCGCGCGTTTGTTCCCTCCAGAGGTTCGCGCTGTTCATACGTGGGTATACGTATACACTCTGTCAAGCTCGCGGAGGAAGCCATTTTGTACGGAGCTACTGTTTTGCAGGCATTTTTTTCCTCCTTTTCCATATTTTGCCTTGTTTGGTTTATTTCGATTTTTTTTTTTTTTCGTTTTCACGTTTGCCCACCCCCTTGCCACCAAGTCCGTTAACCTCCCTTAGCTTCCTTTTCCTCACACACTTTCGTCCCTCATGTGGGATGAGAAGAATATGTCAACCGTAAATTACTGACGAGAAAAAAAAATGCAACACCCCCTACCCCTAAAACAACCCCTTTTCTCGTCATTACGAAATTTCTTCTGAAGCGTCAGGTGGCGCAGCGCGTTGAACGCGTTAAAAAAAAAAAACACGTCACACGCAAAATGGAAAAGGAGACAAACGGTGGGTAAAAAAGGTGAAAAAATCAAAACCATCGCGGAGGGGTTGGGACGGGGGTGAATGGGGAACCCAGAAGGCTTGGTTGTCAGGAGGACCGCAGGAAGGGGTGAAAACGCGTAAAAGAGCGCGGGGGTTGCAACGCCGAGGTGTGGCAACGAAGACAATGAGGGTCAGGGAAAACGAGGGGCGACAAAATGTTGAATGAAAAGAGCACGGGGAAACTGAGAACTAGGGGATGGAGTACTAGACTCGAGAGAATCAATCGGAGTTTCCCGAGTTACGTACTGAGGATAAAGGAAGCTAACAAAGAGAAAAGGGATGCGAGAAGGGTTGGCCGATAACGGAAGTGAGCGAAGAAAAAGTGAAGGGAAGAGAAGTAGAAGAAAGGGAAGGAGAGAGAAAGAATAATATGCGAAATGAAGGTGTAGAATTAAGAGAAGATTTAATAAGGAGGAAAAAGGGATAAGAATAAAAAAAACAAAGAGAAAGAAAAAAAAGAACGAAGAAGAAAAAAAGGATAAGGATCGCAGAGAGAAAGAAGAGAAAGCGGTGAAGAACGAGAATTAAAATGAAGAGAAGGGAGAAGAGAGCAAAGATAAGAAGAGGAAAAAGAGCATGAAAAAAAAGAAAGGGAAGCGAAAGAGGCAAAGAAGATAAGGTGGAGACGAATAAAGCGTGGGAGGAAAGGAGTAATGAAAGATAAGCATGATAATGTGAACGAGAAGAAGAAACAACAAGAGATGAAGATAAAGGAAATACTCATGAACAAGAATACGAAAAAAGTATGCAATACAGAACAAAGACAGAAAAAACTAGAGTAGAGAAGGAGTAGAAAAAAATAATAAAAATAAAAATTCTACTAAAACTTCTACTAAAAATTCTACTCCTTGCATACAGAAAAAATAGAATAAACAAGAATAAAAAGAGCTAAAATCATAAAGTACAAATGAGCATAACGAAATGAAAAATCGATAACCAAAACAAAATCAACAAAATATAGAACGAAGAAGATACAAACCCCCAAAACCAAGCGACACAATAAGACCAGAATGCCCAAATTCACGAAAACAACAACAAAAAACCAGATAAGACCCACTGACTGACTACAATTTTCAAAAACCCCATAAGTACCAACATTCATTCGGACCAAAACTGAAAGAAAGACAGAAACCAGCAAAAAGACAAACGACAAAAACGTACGACAGAAACCACTACGAAGGGTCGAAAGGTTCGAAGAACCCCACCGCCTAACCAGCCGCAGGAACTAAAAGACAAAAAGCCCAACCAATGGCAAGGGAAATTACAGACGAGATATGCAGCCAAGAAAATCCAATGGCGGAAGGAGAAGAAGAAAAACGAAACAAAAGGTACAAGGACCACACGAAAGAGCACTACGTCAGAGGGAATGGAAAAAAAATTATACGAACGTAGAGAAGCAGCCAGAGATACGGGAATAGGTTGGTGAACGTGGTGGATGGGTTCGGAGGAGAAAAAAAAATCCAATTAACAATACCATACGACCGAGGCACTCGCCCGGAGAATGGAGAAAACTTGACTCACGCCATCGTCCTTTCTCCAGGTCCTCTTTATTCCCTCACTCTCCCGCCCTTAAACCCCCCCCCCTCCCCCGCCTACTCCTCCCTTCGCCGTCTCATTGTGTACAATTGCCCGTACTGAGGAGCAACACCCTGGAAAAAAATCCCTCCTATTGTACATAGGAGTGTGCACTCGACGATCCCTCCTCGTATGTGGCCAAAAACGAGAGGACGTCCGGAACAAATAATTATAATAAACAAACTCGAAAAGCACGATTTTTTACGCTTTTTATTTAGGCCTGTTTGAGGTTGAAATAAAAACAAATTAAAAAATCCGAATTTTCCAGCAATTCACCACAGTGACAGGCACATAAATATTATTATCTCAAAAAGTATTAGTCCAATTTTATTCTTTTTTTTTTATTCACAAGGATAGACGTTGAAGAATATTGACAATTTTTTTCATAAACGTATATTGATTGGAAACGCTGTAACAATGGGCCGACGACAAATATGTCTCTACCTGGTATCGTATTTTCGGAATTTTTATTTCGAAAACGTTTCCTCCGATTTCAGTCTACTTTATTTTACTCGAAAGTATAGACATGAAGAAATGTTGAGAATTTTTTTCATAAACGTATATTGATTGGAAACGCTGTAACAATGGGTCGACAAAAAATATGTCTCTCTCTCTGGCATGGTATTTTCGGAATTTTTATCTCGAAAACTATTCGTTCGATTTAATTGTACTTTCTTTTACTCGAAAGTATAGATGTTAAGGAATGTCGAGAATTTTTTTCAGAAACGTCTATTGATTGGAAACGCTGTAACTATGGGCCGACAAAAAATATGTCTCTCTCTAGCATGGTATTTCTGGAATTATTATCGCGAAAACTTTTCGTCCGATTTAATTCTACTTTCTTTTACTCGACAGTATAGGCATTAAGGATTGTCGAGAATTTTTTTCATAAACGTATATTGATTGGGCTCGCTGCTATTACGGCCCGACGAAAAATATGTCTCTTTGCAATGTGCCAAGCCGAAATATGCAATGTAAAAAAGTGGAATTTGGCGTTTGACTGAAGTTTGCAATCATTTTTTACGCTAAATGCTCGTTTTTCATGGGTCTATAAACAATAAATATTTTTTTTAACGTACGTAGCGAAGTAAGGACCCAGTACAAAAGTATTGTATAAAAAATTAGAAAGTATCGGGTAACGGTCAAACCGTTTTCTGAACATCTTAAGGACCAGATCCAACCCATTGTTGCAGATGCAATCGATTATTCAAGCATTGCGACAGAATAATATCGAACTTATTTTGCAATAGGAAAAACACAAAACGATGTTAAAATTCGTAATACAAAATAAACGTTTCTCACAATTAATATCTTTTAAAGACATTGACAAAAGTATAATCAATTGAACCCAAAGAAGACAAGTATCGATGAAAATCGACCTAAATTGACCCAATTTCGAAAAAGTTGGATTTAATTAAAATTTAAAAAATATGAGCATGCAAATAGATCTAAAAAGTTTGAAAATAAATTTATAATAAAATAAAAATTGAAAACAGAAAGATGAAATAATAAAAAAGATCCATGAATAATTAAGACAAGAAAGAAAAATAAAAAGAAACGAAAGAAAGAATGAATAAAAGCTCGATTTCAAATGAAAAATTTCTATTGAATCCTGTTTTTCACTTTGGGATTTGCCAATCTCCTTTGACGTGCGAGCCATTGTTGAAGCATTACAAAAGGAACGCAATTAATGTCAAAATTCAGAAAAATTCAAAAAGAAGGTCCATCTACGATGGAAAATATATCACTCTACGATGGAGCACTATTTAAAACACTATTTAATAACTCACGACGAAGAAATATTTAAAAGAATTGAAATTCATCAAAATACATGGGTGAAAACACGAGCATAAAGTAATTTTCAAAAATAAGTTAGTAAATAAATTAAAAATTCAATTACGTTCGGAAATAATGAAAAATAAAAAATGAGGCAATGCCCGAGGGTATAAACGTTCAATTTCAATCGAAATTTGCTGTTGACTCGTGTTTTTCGCGTCTGCATTTTCACATCCCTTTTGATGGGCGAGCCATTGTTTAAGGTTTGCAAAAGGGTGGCAATTTATTTCGTGGAGCACTGCGAGAGCCAATCAAACGGATCGTCCGACTAATTACGATCGATAGTAAATTAATTTGAAAAAAAGCAATTACAAATCGGGGAGAAATCGTGAAAAGTCTGCAACGATCTGAGAGTGCTTGAAAGCGCGAGGTATGTCCTGGAGAGGCGAGGCTAATGCCGATAATTATTAATTCGTTAGTATCGCTCAATAAAATTTCAATAAAATCGAGTACGTGGTACAATAAAAAAATAACTTCCACAGCTCGTGTATTATTTTAATTATATTATTTTTCTCGTATTTCCTTTCTTGTTTTTTTTATGCCTCATCTAATTTCTTTCTTTTTTTCGAGTTCCAAACCCTCATACCTTCAGTCTCTTCCTGTGCTTTATTATTTTCTTTCAATTTCGGAGGCAACTTTTTTCCGGCTAAATCGCCCTTCAGAAAGCTCCAAGGGCTTTTTCCTTTTTTTTTTGTTCTTTTCAACGCGCTCTCCAGAAGAGATATCTCTCGAGCTCATAAAGTCGTTTTTCCCGAACGAGTTAACGCTAACCAGCAGCAGGAATCCTAAGATGGTTAGCCCGTTTCCCACCCCCACTCTCTCACCCCCTACCCCTTTATCCCTTGGCACAGAAAGGGGCCTCGATCGATGCCTCTCTTACTGCCATCGTTCCTGCTCGAAAAACTTATTCAATCTCTCAACTCCGGAGAATTTTTTAACCCCTCCCCCCAACCCCCATCCTTGGCCCTTCCTTCCTCATTGCGAGCAGAGGAAAAGATGGGATAATAAGCAGTGAGTGCCAAACTTCAGCACCTCACCCTTGCACATCGTTCATCATACACGTACACACAGCCTGGCGAAGCTTCTTGTCGACTGTACTTAACGCCCTGTCAGGCCAACCCTCACCCTCGTTGTCTAGTCCAATTACCCGTCGGACCAAAAAAAAAATACCTATGCAGATTGCTCTTCTCCTTATTTTTGCATTTTTTTTCGCTTTTTGGGGAATGTCAACAGGTATTTGGAATTTAGGGGTGGTTTTCACGATGAGGAGAGAAAGTGGAGAATGAAAATTATGAGGGTGTCTGAGTCTCATTTTTTAAACATTTATCTATATACGTTATAAAATGTCAGGAAGGTGCTTACAATTTGATTTATAACTTATCATTTTATTTTAAAGAAATATATATATTTTAGCGAAATAAATTTATAAAAACACCTGTTTACGTTTTTAAACATAAAAAAATATATAATTTCATATGATTTTAATAAAATATAATATACTAAGTAAATGTATATATTGATTATATATTATATTAAATATAAATATTTTTATTTTGAATAAATTCAATGTATAATACTATTATTGTTTAATAATATCGATGTGTTTATAATTATTTCGTGTCGCTAGATTTTTTTCTCATTATTCCATAGTGTAGCGACATGTATTTTTTTATCACCTTTAGTATATCGTTTAATAAATATTTATGCTTTTAGGTTATCTTCTCCCACATAATAATAGGTTCAAAAAACACTATTTTTCATTTCATTGATTGTGATTTTATTCCTTATAACTGATCATTATGATAATGACAAGTTAAGATTTTCAAATAATGATAATTGATCAAAATAAACACATGAATCAACTAAAAAATATATTATTTAAAAAATCAACAACAATACTGATATTAATAATAATTACTATTATCAGTTTCAGACAATAGTATCAGAATAAAAATCTTAGTAATTTATTACTGATTGACCATTCAATAATATTTATTGTTGCTGTTATTGTTCTTATTATTATTTATTACGAATTTTCATATTGCTGTGTGATTCGCAAAAGATGTGACCGAAAAATGTTCTGAAAAAAATCAAGATTCTACTTTATCCGGATCACTTGACTCTCAACTGAAGAATTTCTTCGTGAATTGATGCAATTCGACGATACTTCGATATCGCTCGATCTATCCGATAATGTTTTTTTTTCACCCTGATTCGTCTCCCTTTTTCGATTACCTCCTACCCTCAAACATTTGTAAGGTCTCGTTCTCCCCGGGCGTCTTTGAATTAGGGTCCCCTCCGTCTTCCGGTTGCGCTTCTTCCCTAGGCCATTCGACCAGGTTCGGTAAAAAGTTGGCCAAACTTTTCGCACGATACAAGACAGGGATGGGAAGGGGGTGAGGGGAAAAAGCACAACGAGAAAGAGCAGAGCGAGACAACAAGACGGGGAAAGAGACAACGAACGAAAATGCGCTCCGGATTCTCGTCGAGATAACTTCGGGGATTCCCCGCTTTCCTCCCCGCCGTAAATCCCATGGAACCTTCAGAAATAACGATACAATTTTTTTGTTTTTTTTTTTTTGAGACGGTACCGCGTCGGTTTTTTGTACATTGTTTTATTTTTCCGTTCGTTTTTTTTTCAAACAAATGTTCCCTGCTCACTTCCTCGTTTGTAAGAGAAAAGTTTCACTTTTTTGCAATCAGTTTTCATGCCTCGTAAGAAATACGACAAAGCTTTTTTTTTTGGCAAACTCGAAGGTAACCCAAATTTTTACGGTATTAAGTTAAGCAACAATTTTTTCTGTATTCGGGGATTTTTCAACTCAGACGTCCATACTTGATTTTTTTTTTTTAAATAAACAGTATATTTTTCAGGAAATTTTACTCGCTGCACATTCTCAAATATTAACAAACCTTTTTTTAATTGCATACCGATTTTTTCAATTCTGCATTTACTCATACAATTTTACGTCCAAATTATTCTAATAATAAACATTCTCGTTCGATTCTCTCTTTTTCCTTTTTCATCGATTCCTCGCTTTGCAACGCTTAATTAAACGAAAAAAATAATATTCGATTCTTCTCGTTCTTGAGTCAGAAAGGAAAGATCCATCTGGAGAGACAGTCGTATGGATGTCTTCTTTTTTGTCGTTGTTTCTTTTTTTCTCATTTCGAGACTCGGCGAACAGTCTACGAAGCTCTCGGGTGTTCATCTTCGAAGATCGTATCGAATAACAGAAGTCTTGTACGTTATTCGGAGACGTGAACGTGCTCGCGTAAATCCGCCTGATCGCCCGTCAGTCACGATTCCGCTCGTGTTTCTCATTTTGTATCACGGACTCTCGCGGAAAATCCTGCGGGACTCTACTTCCGATTTCACCGGCGAGATAGCGATACGCGACACGAAACGCTTTTGTTGCGAAAGTTCTCACTCCCGCTCGAATCCACCACATTCAACTCGAAAAGCTTTGCGTTTTATTTTTATTCACCCCCTCTCCCCTTCGCACCGCTATCCTTTCCTTATTTTTATCGATGTGAAAAAAACAAGGCGTAAGAACGATCGCGTTGCGCTCGTGAAAAATCCAGATCCGCGAAGTTTGCGTATTAAGCTGTGGAATTGCATTCAATTTTCTGGTTAACTGCTTGGAACAAATTTTCTGAACGATAACAAACCCAAACAAACCCGGACAAAATATTACACAACAAAACATTATTGTTTGGGTTTGTATGGGTTTGTTTATTTCTGGGCTTTCTGGGGATATTTTATCGTCGTGATGTTTTGTGTTCAGGTGACACGAAACCGGAAGAACTGTTCGAGAAAACTCGGTGGTTTGATACTTAACACTACATTCTATGTATCTTTGCAATTCCAGTATAGATACAGTTCCAATACAAAAAATACATTTCCGGTACATTTGCAGTTGTAGTATAGTTGCAATGGGGATGCAGTTTCGATACAGTTACAATGGAATTGCATTGCAATTTCGTTGCAGTTGCAATACAGTTCCAGCGAAATTGCAGTACTGTTTCAATGCAGTTGCTGTTGCCGGATTGAAATTCTAGCAAGATGCTACTGGAGTTGCAGCACAATTCCAGTGGAGTTGCAACGCAATTCCAGCGGAATTGCAACGCAATTCCGGTTAAGGTGCAACGCAATTCCAGTGAAGTTGCAACGCAATTCCAGTGGAGTTGCAACGCGATTTCAGTGGAGTTGCAACGCAATTCCAGTGGAGTTGCAGCGCAATTCCAGCGGAGTTGCAGCGCAATTCCAGCGGAGTTGCAGCGCAATTCCAGCGGAGTTGCAGCGCAATTCCAGCGGAGTTGCAGC
>JAPYZJ010002891.1:0-18616 GCA_030522765.1 Ophioninae sp. B BG-2022a | reverse complement strand
ACAATCTTCAGGCCATCCGCTCGCCTCCTGCTTGATCTTCAAAAAGGTATTAATGTACTCGACAAATAGTCCTCCTGATTGCGTGTCGCGATTGAATTGCGTTACCTCATATTGCCAGATTTCGGCAACGTGAAGGATCACGTAACCGCATGAGACGGCTTTACGCAATTCATCGACAACCCAGGTCCCCTTGAACGTACGCTCCCTCGGATCGTCGTGTCTACACTCTTCCTGATTCATCGTTTTACTGCACATACGACACAGAGCGAACAACAGTCTATGATGCATACGTACCGGTAAAACAGGATGGTAAAGATTCCGTGGCGGGAGAACGGTACATTTCACCAGACGCTCGACGCGCGCTAAATCATTCGCAGGCCCTACAATTTATAAGCACTCCTCGCCTATGTATACTTTTGGATGACCTATAGTGTATTTTTACCGAACTCGCAAATATACGCGTATAGAGAGCATAGATCTTCATAGTTTATACACTCCCCCTCTTTAACGTCACAGAGCGTCACCATATTTTCCGTACGGCCCCCGAAAAACGCGTCACGAGGGTTCAAGGGCTCCGCCGCAGTCATCGGATGATTCCGTACGAGCTCACGAATTTCGGGTGTCACTTGTAAAAGGCTATCCCACTCGCATTCCCAGATCTCTGTTAATTGATACCCACCCGCGCGAATTCTATGGGACGTAGCCACGGTTCTTTCTAGGCGTTCGTCCATAGTTACACCGTCGCTTTGCTTGCAGTTCCTATTGAGGGGAAAGCAATTGGGGCAGCCGTGCCACTAGCAACAATGGAATTGTAAGACGTACGCCGTATCGTCTGCTTCGTAGTAGCCGTCAACCAGTAAATTTTCACGTAATTTGAACTCGCGCGATCGCCCTGCGTGTATAATGGGGGTTCCAAGGGTATGCTCCTTCCAAAAAAGCCTTGAGATTGCCTTTTTCGACTGAGTATGAGCCCATCTATAGCCACCTAAGGGTATGATGCCTATTGTTTTGTCTTTGAGAAAATTCTTTCGAAAGACGCTGAAGCACGCCGAAGCTATTGTCGTACTCTCGTCAAACGGGCAAACTCGGCCACAAGCTATAAACATATCGCGGAAAGCCATACACGCTCGCCTCAAAATTATAACATCGGACTTGCAATAGCTAACGATTTCCTTCGAAAAGTCGAACACGTCGCTGTTATCTACCGAATCGCGATATCACGCTAAAAATTGTTCGCGGTCTGCGGAACGCATCGGGTCGGGGGAATAATACTCCACAGGCGGCAGTGAACCCACATAAGTTTGGTTTTCGGGCCTGTTAAATAGATGTCGGAAAACACCTATTGCGATATTGCCTGCGAGCCCAAATGCTTTAGGAAGAGCGCTGAATGGCATGTGGAAATAATTTAGGCTGTCAAGGAAAACGAGCTTTTCAATGCGCATGGTGATCATTTTTGTCCCGTTCATGATGATACGCGGCAGCTGAGTCTTTTTTTCTTCAATTGAATAACGCAGAATGAACAGCGCGTCAAAGCCCCCAGCGTTATGGGCAATACAGATTGTACGTGAAAAATGTTCGACGCTCTGCATAGCAAGTTCGACCAATTGTGCCACGGGATGTTGCCGGTATACATACTCGTGAGATCCGCAATGCTCGCCTGACTCGGCCATAGATTCACGTGCACAGCAATACGTACAAATCCGCTGAGCCACGCACAGGTTCGGTTCATGCAAAAACGTATTCGCGTCACCGGGTACCTGCTGGCGCTGCTGGGTCTCAAAGTCATAAAATATGAAGAGTATCTTTCCCGTGTTTCGGCAACCGTGGATAGCACATATGCTCATAAAGCACATATGATCGTTTGGGCGATTCATTCTACAGGTTTTGCAAAAGGTAATACCGCAAAGATGTTTTCCCCTGCTACCCAAAGGTCGTATTATTCTCAAGCAGTCACGGCATCGTTTAAGAGAGGCACAAACACTACTTGATTGCCATTTTCTGTACTGCTGAGCGGCCATATGATTATCGAAGCATTTGCGTCCGTAAAATTCGCGCTAACACGCGTCGCACCGGGAAAGAGACAGTGCGGGGTGGGATGAAGCAGGTGGAATTTGGATGAGGTTCCTTAAGGGATAAAGCCACGAGAACGTCGATCGGAATTTTCAAGAACTGTATTTATTGATTTTTTATTAACAAAAAACTTGCCGTATTTTTCGTAAAAAATCAATATTTTTCTCAAACGCACGCCAAATCTACAAGAATATACTTTTCAAAATCCAATCGACATTCTCTAGCTATAGCCCTCTAGATTAATGGTTTTTTTTTGTTCTAGATTCAAAAGTGCACCAGTGGTGCTGCGAGTCGCGGAGCCCTGAAAGCAAAACATGTCCCGGGAAGATAGCTGTAGAACCGCCATTTTGTTTTATTTTTACTTAAAAAAAATTTTATAATAAAGTTTAATGCATGCCCGATAACAGCATTAAAAGTGTTTTTTCAAATACCTTTAATTTCGGGAGAAAAAAATTAGTGAAAAAAACCTTTTTTTTGGACCGTTACAATGGCCTTATCCATTAAGCCAGTTTAAGTCGATTTGTTTTCTACGACTTTTTGACGAAAAGCGTTGGGGGAAAAGTGGAAGTGGGTGATGCGGGGTGAAACAGCGGTGATTTTACGATGACGCTCTATTTGATCAACATCAGTTTCAGCCATTTTATTTTGTGTGGCTTTTGGTGCAAAGTGGCGGGCATTGGTAACAGTGAGCGGTGGGGGGGGGGGGGCAGTGATTTTGACGTAAGTCGGGCGGGAGGGGGCGGGGGAAAATAGTGAGCGAAAAAATGTTCGATATGAAAAAATTCAGAACGGGGCCACTATCGCGGACTCGCGCTCCACCCCCCAATCCAAAAATTCAAAACGGGAGCACTATGGAGATCTCGCGCTCCGTCCTCACGCGAGCTGCCCCCCACCACTCTCAGGCGTGGGGGGCAGCCTCCCCACGTCTCGCATGCCGAGGAGTGGGGAATGAGTGGGGATAGGAGTGGGGGGCACCAAAGTGGTCGCTATACTACTAACGTGAATTTCGCACATCGAAGCGTTGCTCGAACTTTTTGAACACAACGTGTGTTATCGCGAATGTTTCGACGGAATTATCATTATGACGCTGATTTAATTGATTCCTACCGCATCTAACGCGAACCAGCAAAATCGACGTGAAAATGCGACAATTCTCTCGATTTCGTGTTTTTCGGTTGCAGAATCGCAGAATACGCGAACCTAGCGATTCGACGCATTTCTCGGGATTTTTGAACACAACGTGTCTATTCGCGAATTTTTCGACGAAATTCTCATTATGATGCTCATTTATACGATTCCGACCGCCTCTAACGGGTAACAGCGAAATCGCCCTGAGAATCCGACAATTCTCTCGATTTCGCGGTTTTTGGACGCAGAATCGCGGAATACGCGAATCTCGCACTTCGACACATTTCTCGGAATTTTTGAACACAACGTGTGTTTTCGGGAATTTTTCAACGAAAGTATCATTATGATGCTAATTTATCTGATTCCTACCGAAATTAACGGGAAACAGAGAAATCGCCGTGAGAATCCGACAATTCTCTCAATTTCACGGTTTTCGAACGCAGAATCGCAGAATACGCGAATCTTGCACTTCGACGTATTTCTCGAAATTTTTGAACACAACGAGTGTTTTTGGGAATTTCTCGCCGAAATTATCATTACTCTGCTCATTTATCTGATTACTAACGAAATTAACGCGAAACAGCGAAATCGCCGTGAAAATTCGACAATTCTCTCGATTTCGCGGTGTTCGGACGCAGAATCAGAGCATACGCGAATCTGGCACTTCGACGCATTTCTCGGAATCTTTTAACCCAACGTTTGTTTTCGCGAATTTTTCGTCAAAAATATCATTATGACGCTAATCTATCCGTTTCCTAACGAAGTAAATGCAAAACCGCGAAAGCGCCGTGAAAATCCGACAGTTTTCGCGATTTCGCGGTTTTCGGACGCAGGATCGCAGAATACGCGAATCTCGCACTTCAACGCTTTTCTCGGAATTTTTTAAGACAACGTGTGTCTTCCTGCATTTTCCGACGAAATTATCATTATGACGATAGTTTTTCGGATTCCTACAGAAATTATTTCTAAACAGCGAAATCGCCGTAAAAATCCGACAATTCTTTAGATTTCGCGTTTTTCGAAGCGGTGAATTAGCGTCATAATGATAATTTCGTCGAAAAATTCGCGAAAACACACGTTGTGTTAAAAAATTCCGAGATATGTGGCGATGTGCGAGTGACGCGTATTCCGCGAATATGCGTTAGGAAACCGCGAAATTGAGAAATCTATCGGATTTTCACGGCGATTTCACTGTTACGCTTTAATTTCGGAAGGAAGCTAATGAATTAGCGTCGTAATGATAATTTCGTCGAAAAATTTGCGAAAGACCCGTTGTGTTAAAAAATTCCGAGAAATGCGTCGAAGTTTGAGATTCGCGTATTTGGTGATCTTCGTTACGCGTTAATTTCGGTAGAGAGCAGATGAATCAGCGTGATAATGATAATTTCGTCCAAAAATTTGCGAAAACACATGTTGTCTTCGAAAATTCCGAGAAATGCGTCGAAACGCCAGATTCGCGTATTCAGTGATTTAGCGGTGGAATACTGCGAAAACGAGAGAATTGTCCGATTTTCACGGCGATTTCGATGTTTCTCGCCAATTTCCGTAGGAATCAGATAAATTAGCGCCACAATGATAATTTCGTCGAAAAATTCGCAAAAACACACGTTGTGTTCAAAAATTCCGAGAAATGCGTCGAAGTTCGAGATACGCGTATTCCGCGATTGTGCGTCCGAAAACCGCCACATCGACAGAATTGTTGTATTTTCACGGTGATTTCGCTGTTTCACGTTAATTTCGGTAGATATCCGATATATTAGCGTCATAATGATAATTGCGTCGAAAAATTGGCGAAAACACATTTTGTGTTCAAACATTCCGACACGTGCCTCGAAGTGCTAGATTCGCGTATTCCGCGATTTTACGACCAAAAATTGCGAAATCGAGATCATTGTTGGAGTTTCAAGGTGATTTCGCTGTTCCGCGTTAATTGCGGTAAGAGTCCGATATATTAGGGTCATAATGATATTTTTGTCGAAAAATTGGCGAAAACTCACGTTATGTCCAAAAAGTCCGAGTAATGCGTCGAAGTGCGAGATTCGCGTTTTCTGCGATTCAGCGTCCGAAAACCGCAAAATCGAGAGAATTGTCGGATTCTCACGGTGATTTCGCTGTTTCGCGTTAATTTCGGTAGGAATCAGTATAATTAGCGTAAAAATGCCGATTTCGCCGACACATACGCAAAATTTATGTGCATCCTACCCAAATTAAGGCGTAACAGTAAACACGCCGTTAAAATCCGACAATTCTCTCGATTTCGCGGTTTTCGACCGCAGGATCGCGGAATACGCGACACTCGCACTCCAACGCATTTCTCGCAAATTTTAAACACAACGTGTGTTTTCGCGAAATTTTCGACGAAATTATCACTATGACGCTAATTTATCTGCATCCTACCGAAAGTAACGCGTAACAGTAAATGCGCCGTGAAAATCACACAATTCTCGCGATTTCGAGGTTTTTGGACGCAGAATCGGGGAATACGCGAATCTTGCAATTCTACGCATTTCTCGGAATTTTCTAACAAAACGTGTGTTTTCGACAATTTTTGGACAAAATTATCATTATCACGCTAATTTTACGGATTCCTACCGAAATTAACGCGAAAAAGCGAAATCATCTTGAAAATCCGACAATTCTCTCGATTTCGCGATTTTTTGACGCAGATTCGCGGAATACGCGAATCTCGCGCTTCGACTCATTGCTCGGAATTTTTAAACACAACGTGTTTTCACCAATTTTTCGACGAATTTATCATTATGATGCTGAGTTATCGGATTTCTCCCGAAACTAACGCGAAACAGCGAAATCACCGTGAAAATACATCAATTCCCTCGATTTGCCGGTTTTGGGACGCACAATCACGGAATACGCGAATCTCGAACTTCGACGCATTTCTCGGAATTTTTGAACACAACGTGTGTTTTCGCGTATTTTTGAACGGAATTATCATGACGGTGCAAATTTATGTGATTCCTACCGAAATTAACGCGAAACAGAGGAATTCCCGTTAAAAGCCGACAATTCTCTCGACTTCGTGGTTTTCGGACGCAGAATCCCGGAATACGCGCATCTCGCTCTTCGACGCATTTCTCGGAATTGTTGAACACGACGTGTGTTTTCGCGTTTTTTTCGGACGAAATTATCATTATGAGGCTAATTTATCTGATTCCTACCGAAATAAACGCCAAACAGCTGAATCCCCGTTGAAATCCGAAAATTCTCTCGATTTCCCGGTATTCGGCCGCAGAATCGCAGAATACGCGGAACTCGCACTTCGACGCATTTCTCAGAATTTTTTAACACAACGTATGTTTTCGAGATTTTTTCGACGAAACTATCATTATGATGCTAATTTATCTAATTCGTACCGAAATTAACGCCAGGCTGCGAAATCAGTGTGGAAATCCGACAATTCTCTAGATTTCTGCTTTTTCGAAGCGATGAATTAGTGTCATAATCATAATTGCTTCGAAAAATTCGCGAAAACACACGTTCGTTTAAAAATACCGAGAAATGCGTCGAATTGCAAGATTCGCGTATTGCGTGATTCTGCGTCCGAAAACCAGATTGTTATTATTGTCATAATAACAATGTTCTCGAAAAATTCGCGAATACACACGTTTTGTTGAAAAATTCTGAGAAATACATCCAATTGCCAGATTCGCTTGTTCTGCGATTCTGCATCCGAAAAACGCGAAGTGGAGAGATCTGTCGGATTTTCACGGCGTTCTCACTGTTACACGTTAATTTCGGTAGGAAGCAGAAGCATTAGCGTCATTGTGATAATTTCGTCCAAAAATTAGCGAAAAAACACGTTGTGTACATAAATTCCGAGAAATGCGTCGAAGAGCGAGTGTTGCGTATTCCGCGATTCTGCGTTAGACAACTGCGAAATCGAGAGGTCTGTCGAATTTTGACGGCGTTATCACTGTTACGCATTAATTTCGGTAGGAAGCAGATGAATTAGCGTCACAATGATAAATTAGTCGAAAAATTTGCGAAAACACACGTTGTCTTCAAAAATTCTGAGAAAAGCGTCGGAGTGCGAGTGTCGCGTATTCCTCGATTCTGCGGTCGCAAACCGCGAAATCGAGAGAATTGTCTGATGTTCACGCCCTTTTTTCTGTGACTCCTTTATGTGGGTAGAATGCAGATAAATTTCGCGTATGTTTCTGCGAAATCGGCATTTTTAAGGTAATGAAACTGATTCCTACCGAAATTAACGCGAAACAGCGCAATCGCCCTGAAAATCCGAACATTCGCTCGATTTCGCGGTTTTCGACATCAGAATCGCGGAATACGAGAATCAGGCACTCCGACGCATTTCTTGGAATTTTTTAAAACAATGCGTGTTTTCGCGTATTTTGGGACGAAATTATCATTATAATATTAATTTCTCTGATTCCTACCGAAATTAACGCGAAACATCGGAATCCCCGTCGAAATCCGACAATTCTCTCGATTTCGCGGTTTTTGGACACAGAATCGCAGAACAACAACGTTTGTTTTTGATCCAGAAATCGACGAAGTAGAGTTACTTTTCGATTTTTTCGCAGCTTTCACGTTTTTGGTAATATTTAAGGAGAAAAACGTCAATTCGCGTCCAAATGGTGATTTCCTCGAAAAGAACCCGAAAATTCACATTTTAGTCGAAAAGTCAGTCGAACGCAACTCACATGCGCGTATCTCACGTTTTTGAGGCAGAAACCGAACGAAAGCGAGTGAACTTTCTATTATTTCACCCATTTCGTTTTCTAGTAATAATAAAAGAAAAAGATAAATTAGAGTCAAGATAGTGCTTATCTCGAAAAATACACAAAAATTCACATTTCGGTCGAAACATCGGTCGAAGAGTGTGTAGAAGTCAAATGCGCCTATCTCTCGTCTTTGAGGGAGAAATCGGAGAAAACGTGTCATTTTTCAATTTTTCCTCCGATTTCGTTTTTTTTTTAAATGTATAACTAGAAAGGGTTCATGTAGCGTCAAAATAGTGATGTCCTCGAACAATAGGCGAACATTTACATTTTGGACGAAAACGCAGTCGAACAGTGTTCAGGAGTCAGATGCGCCTATCTCGCGTTTTTGAGTCTGAAATCTACGAAAACGAGTGAATTTTCGATTTTTTCGCCGATTTCGTTTTCTAGTAATATTTACCGAGAAAAACATGAATTAGCCTCAACATAGTGATATCCTCGAAAAATACGCAAAGACTTACATTTTAGTCGAAAAATCAGTCGAAGAGTGTTCAAAAGTCAGATGCGCCTATCTCGCATTTTCGATCTAGAAATCGACGAAAACGAAGTTAATTTTCGATTTTTCCGCCGATCTCGCCTTTTTTTATGTATTCTTTAACGAGAAACGGTTAATTTAGGGTTAAAATAGTTATTTCCTCGGAAAACACCCGAAAATTCACAGTTTGGTCAAAAAAGCAGTCGCAGAGTGTCTACAAGTCAGATACGCCTATCTCGCGTTTTTGAAGCATAAGTCGACGAAAACCAGGGAATTTTCGATTTTTTCGTCGATTTCGCTTTTTTGTAATATTTAAAAGAAAAACAAATTACAGTCAAAACAGCGATTTCCTCGAAAAATACGCGAAAACTCACATTTTGGTCGAAAAATCAGTCGAACAGTGTCGAGAAGTCAGATGAACCTGTCTTGTGATTTTCAGGCAGAAATCGACAAAAACGAGTCAATTTTCGATTTTTACGCTTACTTGGCGTTGTCGGAACATTTAACGAGAAAAACATAAATTAGCGTCCGAATGGTGATTTGCTCGAAAAGAACGCGAAAATTCACATTTTGTTCAAAAATCACTTGAACAGTGTCGAGAAGTCAGATCCGCCTATCTCCTGTGTTTGAGACCGAAATCGTCGAAAACGAGGCAATTATCGACTTGTCCGCCGATTCCGCCTTTTTTTATGTATTTTTTTACCGAGAAACGGTTAAATTAGCGTTAAAATAGTGATTGCCTCGAAAAACACCCGAAAATTTACATTTCGGTCGAAAAATTAGTCGAACAGTGTCGAGGATTCAGATGCGACTATCTCGCTTATTTGAGGCAAAAATCGACGAAAATGAGCATATATTTTTTTAATTTTTCGCCGATATGGTTTTTTAGTAATATTTATCGAGGAAAATATAAATTGGCGTTAAGATAATGATTTCCTCGAAAAATGCGCGAAAATTCACATATTGGTCAAAAAATCAGTCCAACAGTGTCGAGGAGTCAGATGCGCCTATCTCGCGTTTTTGAGGGAGAAATTGACGAAAACGGGTGAATTTTCAATTTTTTCGCCGATTTCGTTTTCTAGTAATATTTAACGAGAAAAACATAAATTAGCGTTAAAATAGTGATTTCCTTGAAAAACACGCAAAAACTCACATTTTGTTCGCAACATCAGTCGAAGAGTGTGTAGAAGTCAAATGCGCCCATCTCTCGTGTTTGAGGAAGAAATCGACAAAAACGAGCCCATTTTCGATTTTTGTGCCCATTTCGCTTTTTTGTAATATTTAACGAGGAAAACATGTTTTACCGTCAAAACGGTGATTTCCTCGAAAACTACGCGAAACTTCGCACATTGGTAGGAAAATCAGTCGAAGATTGTCTAGTAGTCAGATGCACCTATCTCACGTTTTTGAGGCAGAAATCGACGAAAACGAGTTAAGTTTCGATTTTTTTGCAGATTTCAATTTTTTGTAATATTTAACGAGAAAAACATAAAGTAGCGTCCGAATGGTGATTTCTTCGAAAAGAACCCGAAAATTCACATTTTGGTCGAAAAATCAGTCGAACAGTGTCGGGGAGTGAGATCCGCCTACCTCGCGTTTTTTAGGCAGAAAGCGACGGAAACCAGGGCATTTTCGATTTTTCCGACGATTTCGCTTTTTTGTAATATGTAACGGGAAAAATATAAATTAGCGTCAAAACAGCGATTGCCTCGAAAAATACGTGAAAATACGCATTTTGGTCGAAATATCAGTCGAACAGTGTCGAGAAGTCAGATGCGCCTATCTCGCATTTTTGAGCAAGAAATGGACGTAAACGAGCCCATTTTCGATTTTTCTCCCGATTTCGGTTTTTCGTAATATTTGACGAGAAACACATCAGTGAGCGTCAAAATGGTTATTTGCTCGCAAATACGCGATAATTTGTATTGTGGCCGAAAAATCAGTCGAAGAGTATCTAGAAGTCAGATGCGCCTATCGTGCGTTTTTGAGGCAGAGATCGACGAAAACGAGTTAATTTTCGAATTTTCTGCAGATTTCACTTGTTTGTAATAATTGACGAGACAAACATAAATTAGCGTCCAGATGATGAGTTCCTCGAAAAATACGAGAAAATTCACAGTTTGGTAGAAACTTCCTTGAAAAATACGGAAAAATCCACATTTTGGTCGAAAAATTAGTCGAAGAGTGTCTAGAAGTCAGATGCGCCTATCTCGCGTTTTTGATCCAGAAATCGACGAAAACGAGTTAATTTCCGATTTTTTCGCAGATTTCACTTGTTTGTAATATTTTACGAGAAAAATATAAATTAGCGTCCAAATGGTGATTTCCTCGAAAAATACGCAAAATTTCACATTTTGGTAGAAATTTCCTCGAAAAATACGGGAAAAACCAAATTTTGCACGAAAAATCAGTCGAAGAGTATCTAGAAGCTAGATGCGCCTATCTCGCGTTTTTGATCCAGAAATCAAATAAAATGCGTTAATTTTCTATTTTTTCGCAGATTTCACTTGTTTGTAATATTTTACGACAAAAACATAAATTACCGTCCAAATGGTGATTTCCTCGAAAAGACCTCGAAAATTTAAATTTTGGTCGAAAAATCAGTTGAACAAATTCGAGAAGTAAGATGCGCCTATCTCGCGTTTTTGAGGCAGAAATCGACGAAAACCAGAAAATTTTCGAATTTTTGGCCGATTTCGCTATTTTGTAATATTTAACGACAAAATATAGATTAGCGTGCAAATGGTGATTTCCTCAAAAAGAACGCGAACATTTACATTTTGGTCGAAAAAACAGTTGGACAGTGTTGAAAAGTCACCGGAGCCGAGCTTGTGTTTTTGAGAGAGAAATCGACAAAAACGCGTCAATTTTCGACTTTTCCGCCGATGTCGCGTTTTTTGATGAACTATTAAACGAGAAAGCGATAAAGCAGCGTCAAATAAGTGATTGCCTCGAAAAATAGGCGAAAATTCCCATTTTGGTCGAAAAATTAGTCGGAGTGTTTCTAGAAGTCTGATGCGCTCATGTCGCGTTTTTGCGGCAGAAATCGACGAAAACGAGTGAATTTTCGATTTTTTCGCTGATTTCGTTTTTTAGTAATATTGAACGACAAAAACATCAATTAGAGTGAAAATAGTGATTTACTCGTAAAATACGCAAAAATTCACATTTTCCTCGAAAAATCAGTCGAAGAGTGTATAGGAGTCAGATGCGCGTATCTCGCGTTTTTGAGGCATAAAACGAAGAAAACGAATCAATTTTCGCTTTTTCCTCCGATTTCCTTTTTTTTTTCTAATATTTAACGAGAAAGGGTTAAATTATCTTGAAAACAGAGATGTCATCGAAAAATACTCGAAGATTCACATTTTGGTCGAAAAATCAGTCGAAGAGTGTCGAGAAGTCAGATGCGCCTATTTCTCGCTTCTGAGGCAGAAATCGACAAAAACCAGGGAATTTGCGATTTCGTCGCCGATTTCTCTATTTTGTAATATTTAACGAGGAAAACATAAGTAGCGCAAAAATAGTGATTTCCTCGAAAATTACGCGTTAATTCGCATTGTGGTCGAAAAATCAGGCGAAGAGTCTCTAGAAGTCAGATCCGCCTATCTTGCGTTTTTGAGGCAGAAATGGACGAAAACCAGCCCATATTCGATTTTTCTGGAGATTTTGCTTTTTTGTAATGTTTGTCAAGAAAAACATAAATGAGCGTCATAATAGTGATTTTGTCCAAAAATACGCATTACTTCATATTTAGGTCGAAAAATCAGTCGAAGAGTGTCTGGAAGTCATATGCCCCTATCTCCCGTTTTTGATCCAGAAATCGACGAAAACGAGTTAATTTTCGGTTTTTACGCAGATTTGACTTTTTTGTAATAGTTATCCAGCAAAACATAAATTAGTGTCCAAATGGTGATTTCTTCGAAAAGAACGAGAAAATTCACATTTTGGTCGAAAAATCCGTCGAACAGTGTCGAACAGTCAGATGCGGCTATCGAGCGTTTTTGAGGCAGAAATGCATGAAAAAGAGCCCATTTTCGATTTTTCGGCCGATTTCAGTTTTTTTAAATATTTGACGCGAAAAACATAAATGAGCGTCAAAATAGTGATTTTCTCGAAAATTCACGATAATTCGTATTTTGGTCGAAAAATTGGTCGAAAGGGTCTAGAAGTCACAGGCGCCTATCTTGCGTTGTCGGCGCAGAAATCGACGAAAACGAGTAAATTTCCGATGTTTCGCAGATTTCATATTTTTGTAATATTTAACGAGAAAAACATAAATTGGCGTCAAAATAAAGGTTTCCTTGAAAAATATGCGAAAATTCACATTTCGGTCTTAAAACCAGTCGAAGAGTGTCTAGAAGTCAGATGCATCTATGTGGCGTTTTTGAGCCAGAAATCGACGAAATCGAGTTAATTTTCGATTTTTTTCGCAGATTTCCCTTTTTCGAATATTTAACGAGAAAAACATAAATTAGCGTTCAAATGTCGATTTCCTCTAAAAGAAAGCGAACATTCACATTTTGGTTGAAAAATCAGTTAAACAGTGGCGAAAAGTCAGATCAGCCTATCTTGTGTTTCTGAGGCAGAAATGAACATAACCGAGTCAGTTTTCGACTTCTCCGCCGATTTCGCCTTTTTTTATGTACAAATTGAAGACAAATCGTTAAATTAGCGTCCATTAAGTTATTCCCTCGCAAAATACGCGAAAATTCCCAATTTGGTAGGGATTTCCTCGAAAAATACGGGAAAATCAACATTTTCATCGAAAAATCAGTCGAAGAGTGTCTAGAAGTCAGATGCACGTATCTCGCGTTTTTGATCGAGAAATCGACGAAAACGAGTGAATTTTCGATTGTTCCGCCGATTTCATTTTTTTGTAATATTTAACGAGAAAAACATAAATTAGCGTCCGAAAGGTGATTTACTCGAAAAGACCGCGAAAATTCACATTTTGGTCGAAAAATCAGTTGAACAGATTCGAGAAGTCGCATTTTTGCGCGATATCTCGCATTTTTGAGGCCGAAATCGACGAAAACCAGGGAATTTTTTATTTTTTCGCCGATTTCGCTTTTTTGTATTATTTAACAAGAAAAACATAAATTAGCGTCAAAACAGCGATTTCCTCAAAAAATACGCGAAAATACACATTTTGCTCGCAAAACCAGTCGAACAGTGTCGAGAAGTCAGATGCGCCCATCTCGCATTTTTGAGCCAGAAATGGACGAAAACGAGCCCATATTCGACTTTTCTGCCGATTTCGGTTTTTTGTAATATTCGAGGAGAAAAACATAAATGCGCGTCAAACTAGTGATTTGCTCGAAAATACACGATCATTCGTATTTTGGTCTTAAAATCAGTCGAAGAGTGTCTAGAAGTCTGTGCCTATCTCGAGTTTTTGACGCAGAAATCGACGAAAACGAGTAAATTGTCGATTTCCCGCAGATTTTACTTTTTTTATAATATTTAACGAGAAAAACATGAATTATCGTCCATATGGTGATGTTCTCGAAAAGAACGCGACAATTCAAATTTTGGTTGAAAAATCAGTTGAACAGTTTCGAAAAGTCAGATGAGCCTATCTGGTGTTTTTGAGGCAGAAATCGGAAAAAACGAGTGAATTTTCGACTTTTCCGCCGATTGCGCCTTTTTTGATGTACTAATTAAGGAATAAGCGTTAAATTAGCGTCAAATAATTTTTGCCCTAGAAAAATACGCGAAAATTCACATTTTGGTATAAATTTCCTTGAAAAAATGGGAAAATCCACAATTTGTTCGAAAAATCAGTCGAAGAGTGCCTAGAAGTCAGACGCGCCTACCTCGCGTTTTTTATACAGAAATCGACGAAAATGCGTTAATTTTCAATTTTTTCGCAGACTTCACTCGCTTGTCATATTTAACAAGAATAACATAAATTAGCGTCCAAATAGTGATTTCCCTGAAAAATACGCGAAAATTCACATTTTGGTCGAAAAATCAGTAGAAGAGTGTCTAGAAATCAGATGCGCCTATCTCGCGTGTTTCAGGCAGAAATCCACGAAAACCCGGCAATTTCCTATTTCTTCGCCGATTTCACTTTTTTATAATATTTAACGAGGAAGACATAAATTAGCGTCAAAATGGTTATTTCCTCGAAAAATACCCGAAAATTTGCATTTTGGTCGAAAATTCAGGCGAAGAGTATCGAGAAGCCAGATCCGCCTGTCCCACGTTTTTGATGCAGAAATGGATGAAAACGAGCCCATTTTCGATTTTTCCGCAGATTTCGCTTTTTTGTACAATTTGACGAGAAAAACATAAATGAGCGTCATAATAGTGATTTCCTCGAAAAATACGCGATAATTCACATTTTGGTTGGAAAATCAGTTGAACAGTGTCGAAAAGTCACTCGAGCCGATCTTGTGTTTTTGAGTCAGAAATCGACGAAAACGAGTCAATTTTCAATTTTTCCTCCAATTTCGTTTTTTTTCTTGTAATATTTAACTTAAGAAGGTTAAATTAGCGTCAAATCAGTTATTTCCTCGAAAATACGCGATAATTCAGATTTTGGTCGAAAAATCAGTCGAACAGTGTCGAGAAGTCAGATGCGCCTATCTCGTATTTTTAGGCAGAAATCGACGAAAACGAGTAAATTTTCGATTTTTACGCAGCTTTCACTTGTTTGTAATGTGTAACCAGAAAACCATATATTAGATTAAAAATAATGATTTCCTCGAAAAATACAGGAAAACCCTCATTTTGGTCGAAAAATCAGTCGAAAAGTGTCTAGACGTCATAGGCACCTACCTCGCGTTTTTGAGACACAAATCGACGAAAACGAGTTAATTTTCGATTCTTTCGCAGATTTCACTTTTTTGTAATATTTCACGAGAAGAACATAAATTAGCGTCAAAATAGTGATTTACTCGGGAAATACGCAAAAATTCACATTTTGGTCGAAAAACCAGTCGAACAGTGTGGAGAAGTCAGATGCGCCTATCTCGCGTTTTTTTAGGTAGAAATAGACGAAAACGAGTGAATTTTCGATTTTTTCGCTGATTTCGTATTCTAGTAATATTGAACGACCAAAACATTAATTAAAGTCAAAATAGTGACTTCCTCGTAAAATACGCGAAAATTCACATTTTGGTCGAAAGATCAGTCGAAGAGTGTCAGAATTGAGATGCGCCTATCTCGCGTTTTTGAGGCAGCAGTCAACGAAAACGAGTACATTTTCGATTTTTCCGCAGATTTCACGTTTTGTAATATTTAACGACAAAATATAAATTAGCGTCCAAATGTTCCTTCCTCGAAAAGAACGCAAACATTCACATTTTTGTCGAAAAAGAGTTGAACAGTGTCGGAAAGCGAGAAGAGCCTATCTTGTTTTTTTGACGCTGAAATCGACGAAAAAGAGTCAGTTTTCGACTTTTCCGCCGATTTCGACTTTTTTCGTGTACTGTTTACCGAGAAAGCGTTAAATTCGAGTCTAATACGCGATTGCCTCGAAAAATAGGCGAAAATTCAGATTTTGTTCGAAAAATCAGTCGAAGAGTGTCTGGAAGTCAGATGCGCCTATCTTGTGTTTTTGAGGCAGAAATCGACGAAAACGAGTCAATTTTCGACTATTCCGCCGATTCCGCATTTTTTGATATACTATTAACGAGAAACGGTTGAATTAGCGTCTAAATAGTGATAACCTCGAAAAATACGAGAAAATTCACTTTTCGGTCGAAAAATCAGTCGAACAGTGTCTTGAAGTCGGATGCGCCTATCTCGCGTTTGTGAGGCAGAAATCGACGAAAACCACGGAGGTTTCTATTTTTTCGCCGATTTCGCTTTTTTAAATATTTTCCACGAGAAAAACATATATTAGCGTCAAAACAGCGATTTGCTCGAAAATACGCGATAATTCGAATTTTGTTCGAACAATCAGTCGAAGTGTGTCTAAAAGTCAGATGCGCCTATCTTGCGTTTTAAAGGCAGAAATCGACGAAAACTAGTAAATTTTCGATTTTTCCGCAGATTGCACTTTTTTGTAATATTTAACGAGAAAAACATAAATTAGCGTCCAAATGGTGATTTCCTCGATAAATACGCGAAAATTCCCATTTTGGTCGAAAAATCAGTAGTGTCTAGAAGTCAGATGCGCCTATCTCGCGTTTTTGATGCAGAAATCCACGAAAACCAGGGAATTTTCGATTTTTTCGCCGATTTCACTCCGTGTAATATTTAACGAGGAAAACATAAATTAGCGTCAAAATAGTGATTTCCCCGAAAAATACGCGAAAATTCGCATTTTGGTCGAAAATTCAGGCGAAGAGTGTCGAGCAGCCAGATCCGCCTATCTCGCGTTTTTGAGACAGAAATTGACAAAATTAGTGGCAACTTCCACTGGCACGTAGCAGCTAAAATGTTGCTGATGCATACGGTATAAAATACCGATGCATTAGTCCCGGGCACCGAAGTCGTTCACCCGAGCCGATTGGGCAAGTAAAATGCCGAATCAACATCTAACGTTCTAGAACTGTCGATTGGGAAAACCGAGCTTACAATTAGCCGGATTAATTATTGGAAGTCAATTTTCGGACAGATGCCGGAGCGGTCAGTCTCAAGGCAAACCAAAAGAATTGTAACTTTTTTGCCTAGTTTTAAACATAAAATATTATTTATTGAAGTTGAATGCAAATCTCGAGTTGGAGTTTTACTCTTATTCCAAAGAATCTCCTACTGACCCGCCTTTGATATACTGGTCCTTGCTGCTATCACTCAGTGTAGTAAAAGGCAGACTCCCTTTGTGCCGAACGAGCCTCCACATACTCCGCGGGCACAACATTTGGTGGCAGCGGTGGGATACCACAACCTGAGATCAGTGCCGCCTAGGGTGGTCCTAGGCTGCACTGGGTGGCTGCACTAGGGTGACAGGTCGAAACTTGAATTAAAATTCAAGTTTCGACCTGTCACCCCCGTCGTACTCCCCTTGTACCCCTCACCTCATCGCGCACTGTTCACGAGATATTCGCTTTGTTTCAACCGTCCACCGTTTCAACCGTACCCCCTACTAAATAAGTATCGAAACTGTCCTGTAACAAAAACTAAAAATTAAGGATTTTACACAAAAATTCAAAAACAACACTCGATTGAGCACCCTGTTCTACTTGAGCTGGCTCGCTGATATTTTACTGTGTTATTACTATAAATACATGTAACAAATTTACGTGGTGGCCAAAAGAAAAATAATTTAAAAAATTTTTGAACCACCCTAGTGCAGCCAGATCGCGTGTAAAAGTTACCCCCTCTCCAGTCTCTTAGAGGCTAGAGATGGGGTAACTTTTACACGAGCTCTGGCTGCTATGTTGCCCCCTCTCTGAGAGGGGGCAACATAGAGACTAGAGAGGGGGTAACTTTTACACGCGATCTGGCTGCACTGCTGGAGATTCGACAAAAGGGGGTCTCCCTATCGTACCATAAATTGGAATTCCGTAACGTCGAAAAATCCAAACTCAACAAAATAAAAGAGACATAAAGAAGTCAATCCAAAAGAGGGCAACAGAGTCCAATACACGAAAAAAAGTGCTTACTATCAACTATCAAACAGCACATACAGAGCCGTCAAAAATACACTGAAACTAGTGTATCAACGATCCCGAGGATCATCGAAACCAGACCGACTCCGAGGACGAAGACTCAACCAAATCAACTCCCAAGGAACAACAACGACATCAATGACCAAAAGCAACAGGACAACAAGAAACAACGGTGTCAATTTCCTGCCAAACGTCAACGATAAAGAAGTCAACAACGATCCATAACCAACTATAAGCCTTCGATCAAGATGAAGCGAATCATCGTACTGTAAGTGACGGAACATTTCTGTAAAGAATACCCTCCAAGACCAAAACTGAAAATTAATGTCCAACGACGACGAACGTCGTAAACTATACCGATTACGCGGTAACAGGAATTTATGGCGTTCATTGAACTCGATCTTTGACGATCTCATCGCAAGAGATCGACGCGAAAGTCAGATAGAAAAAGAAATAGAAGAAGAAATCCAAGAGCCTAGGAAAAAACGATTCCGTTCCGCGACAAGTTCGGACGAATGTCCAAGCTCTCAAAATTCGTCAAATAAACCAACTGCCGCGAAACGTACTAAAATCCGAACCGCAGCAGACCGAACGGTTCATTTCTCAACAGATTCCGATCAATC
>JAPYZJ010002890.1:0-18619 GCA_030522765.1 Ophioninae sp. B BG-2022a | reverse complement strand
CTCCCACATCACGCCGGGTATTCCGATTGCAGCGCCAATGTCTTCAATAAGCGACCTACCTCCTCCACTCGAGTTTCTAGACCTGTATGTAAGACCGTGCACCGAAGAGCGGGAGTGTACGCATGGTGGGGGTACCGCCCCTCCGGGCACTTGCTTGTCGCTCACCGTCGTAGGCCCACCCAACGGGCACGTCTGATTGGCTGCTGTAAAAAGTTAACAACAATTCGGGGGTTCATCTAGGACCCATACATGCTTATATCAATCGTCTCAGAATTTCACCCCCTACCCCCCATTACAGGGATGACATTCTTATCTGGGACACCCAGTATAATGTACAAATTTACTATATTAATAGCACCCGCAGCATAAATAATTTTTTTTTTTTCATATTTCCATAATAGCAAAATAATAGTTTTCTCATCCATTGTTTACAATGACGGTTTTTAAAGTTCTTAAAATGGACTGTACTCGACAGTGCGAGTAAGGCCGCCGAGACTATCTCTTTCGACCAATGGAGTGCGCTCCCCGATATACATATACTCTATTGGTACACACGACGCAAAAACACGATACTCGTCGTGCAACGTCATATCATAACATAACTAGCGCTACATGTGGTAAAGTAGGGCATTGAAAACTTCGGACATTTCGCATACAGAATATACCCACCCTGGTTGGAGGACTACTATAGACACGCGACGCGATGATAAAATACACAATCGTGAAGTTGCGTATAATCGCGTACGTGACTGCATACAGCGGGGTGGGGATGAATTGCACACGTTTACAAATCCGATATAACATCGTGCAATACATCGGGGCGGCATAGGGCCAGAGCGCACACACTGGTCGTCAGTCGGAGGGGTGAAAGGAAAATCGATTAAACGCAGGTGCTCGGTTCGGTTTTGTGTGTAGAGGGTAGCTCGTCTAGTTTCACGTTATCTAATCATCGCTACAGGAGCAGCAAGGCCAGCGGATGGCGACGACTGTCATCTGTTTTTCTCCCTGTAGTTCTTCGTGCGATACCGATTATTGAAATATACACTCGTCCGTCACCCGTCCTCTTCCTTTTTCCTTCGTTTTTTTCTTGAACGCCCCAGCAACGACGAAACTCGTAGTTTAACAAAGTCCTTTCGCACTTTATTTTTTCGCGAGTTAACGAGAGTGCGCGCTTGACGGGGTGGAATAGAAGGAGAGGGAGAGAACGAGAGTGAAGGAGGAGCGGATCGGAACGCGCGAGGTGTGTTCTCGAGGATCATCGTGCCGATTATACACCGTGTGTGATATTCTCTATGAATCCGTCGGTATAAAGCTTCATCTTTTATGACATCCGGAAAGGAGACGATGGGGTGAGTCGAACAAACACGCACTACATTTCCTCCCCTTTCTTTTTCATCGATACACTTTCTTTTTTGTGAGTGTATGGATCTACATGCGCGTATGTATATGTATGTATACTTATATATATATACACTCGCGCAGATATATGGGATAATGAATATACGATAACGGGGGTACATCCAGCGCATTATCGCAGTGAACCAAATTGCACATTCTTCATCACATCGCCGATCAATTATCGGATCTCACACTTCGTTTCTTTTTCCCCTTCCCCAATATGAAACAACCGCAATGAGATTCATCCGGTTTCTTCTTTCGGCGGTCTCTTAATTTTCGTGCAACGTCGTACGTACATGCGTTAAACTTCCTGCGAAAAAAGACTTTCGTTACAAGAAAAAAAAGAAACGATGGCGAAGCTCTATTAGTAAAGCACTCGGATGTAATCGTTTGACTGGGCATCACGATTCTTTTTTTTTTTTTTTCATTGTCCAATCTTGTTTTTTTTTTCGCTGAAAACTACGCGCGTATTCAACCCCACCACCCTATAATTGAATACTTCCTCATTAAGATGCAGCTATAAAACGAACGGTCCTTCCACTCTGCCGCACACATTTGTCGCCTGTAAAGCAGATGCCCGGTATCGGTTCTACTTTAAAAATAGAATGTTCGAACATTCCTCCCTGATCGTTTCCGTTCTCTTGTCTCCTTGTACTATTAACTATTCCCCCCTATTATTATAGTTATCTGTTTTCCGTTTTATCTTGTTTTTAGCCTTTATGAATTATGAATTTTTTCGTTACAGAGAGCAACCAATATTCACATGCAAGGCGCATGTTTTTCACATCGACCCCAAAACAAAAAGGTCATGGGTATCAGCATCCACAGCTGCTGTGTCCGTCTCTTTTTTTTACGACTCGACGAGGAGTTTATATAGAATTATATCCGTAGAAGGATCAAAGGTAATAATTAATGCTGACAAATTTTTTCAACTGTTAGTGTGTTGTTGTCTTATATCTGGTCTCTGCAATATAAGATCTATAGTATAATTGAAATACCTACTAGACTCAATATAAAATTGTTTATGCCCTATTGCGTCCATCGGTTCTACTTCAACATGATTTTTGTTATTTTCAGGCCGTTATAAATAGTACAATTACTCCTAATATGACGTTTACAAAGACCTCACAGAAGTTTGGCCAATGGTCCGATGTCAGGGCCAATACGGTATATGGCTTGGGATTTTCATCCGAAGCTGAATTAGGCAAGGTATGTATGGAAAAGAAACATTGTCAATGTTTGTTTCACAAAAAAAAACTTTCATTTGTTTTTCTATCAGTGGATGATTAGTTGAGCTACGATTATGGCACTTACACATTTCTGGATAAAAGCTTATGATTTTTTAAATTATCGTTAAAAAATTCCTTTTAAAAAAACTAAACAAAGTTCACCGGTAAAATAATTCTCAATCAATCATTTGTACACTCGAGCCATTGACTAGGCAAAGTTTCAAATAAATAAAATGCATTGTCGCGTTTGCCGGTCAATTCCTAGAAAATAGAAAAGAATGCAAAAAAATGAAAGGAAACCGGGTTCAAAAAATCTAGTTGCTGATAAGCGAAACAACCTTACGGTTTCCAATGTTGTATTCTCGAATGCCACATTCTTTTTAAATAATAAAATACGAAACGGTATTTTATTATTTCCAGTTTATAGACAAGTTCCATGAGGTGAAGGAAGCGACGAAGATAGCCGGAGCAAAATTGCAGTCGAACAGTTCGTCAGTGACGCCGTCGACGAGTGCAAACGTCAGTCCGATAACGCAACGCTCTTACATGCCATCCTCGGAACAAGATCTCATAGATCCTCCAAACTCATCGATGATCAATTCGAATATATCAGCGTCGAACAATCCTAACCCAAACGCGAATATGATATCGGCGCAGAACAGTGTATCTTCGGTCAGTAGTAGTCCATTGCCAGGCACGTGTCAGGTGAAAATCGAGGAAGAATTGAAGAACGCGGTACACGCTAGATCACAGGCAATGTCGCAACAGAACACGGAGAGTCCACAGCATCAGGGAAAACCTTCGCAGATAAGCTCCATGCAAGGCGGACAATCGAACGAGATGCAGCTCAAGTACGAGAACGAAAAGCTCAAGTTTGCCCTTGCTCAGAGTTCGGCAAATGCGAAAAAGTGGGAAGTACGTTGATTAGGAATTCTTTTCACTATAGTTCGTAATTATTTTCGGCGTACATGATCACAATGAATTAACGAAGAAAGTTGAGCATGCGTTTCGGAAACGTGAGAAAGCTAGAGTATCTAGAGCCAGACAATTTGGGATCCGAAATGAGAAAGATAAACAATATGTTTCTATTTTAATGATACAAATTATTAGGATTTTTTAAATTGTAAAGATGACCAATAATAGTGTTGTGCCGAAAAAAATGGTTTTCCGGATACAACAATAGTTAAAATCATTTGTTATTAACATATAATTAAATTTTCATTCGCTGATGCTAAATCGTTGATAAACGGACCATCAAGTACAATTTTGAGAATAACTAAAAACTGTTCGCCATAGCGCAGTGAGCGATCGCATTGTTTCCAAAAATCGTCGGGGGATCGTTCATTTTTTAATACATTACAACATTTCGGCAAAAGATGTTGATATCCTAATCTATCAAGCTACAAGGTATAAAATATAATATTTTGAAGGTCAATACTGTACGTAGCCGACTTAACAAGGACTTAACGAGGACAAGGGTCTGATATACGAAAAACAAAAGCATTTTTTTGCCTTTTTTTTTTACATAGTACCTTATTCATTAATATTTTGAACCATAGTGTACATTACTAAGTGTCAATCTACGAATATTCTCGTAAATTTTCATGAAAAAATATTTAAATTGAGCCCGTGGTCGTGGTGAGAACCGAGTCACCTCAAAAATAAGTTTCGATGCGGTAGTCAGGATAACTCATGATTGGTTCATCCGAAATTAAAAAACCAAAAAGATTTCTTTAGTACATACATTTTTCTTGAAATTGATGGAAAGAATCAACAAAATATTTATTTTTGAATTTTTGTGAGCTTGCAACAAAAAAACTTTGATTTTTGCCAAAAATTGCTCTTTGTTGAATAAAAAAATTAGTTGTAATTGAAAAAAAAAATCTTTTGTTCAGATCCTAGTATTTAGTATGTAAATGAAGTGTGCAAAGTTTAGGAGAAATCGGCCCAAAGGTTTTCGAGAAATTTGGACTACCGACTTGAAAAAAAAGTTTTGAGATCAACGCGATTGAATGGCATAGTGACGGTCAGAGGGACCGAGCGGCCGGAGATTCAATTGTCTACAACGCGGAAAGTTTTGCTCGCAATGATTTCCAATTTTCCACAAATGTTCCTTATAAGTTATGGTATCGGAAGAAAAAGAGAAAAAAACGATTTTTTTCCGTTGCCCCCCACCCCCTTAAACGATTTGGCTGTATTACGAAATGAGCTTTGCTCGGCCATCGACCTCAGCATACGATCGTTCTCATCGCACGTTTCTTTTTTCCGATCGTTAAAGTGTTCATTTTGGTTTTGTAGGTTGAACTCGCAACGCTAAAAACCAACAACGCGAGACTGACGAGCGCCCTGCAGGAATCAACGGCAAACGTTGACGAGTGGAAAAGACAATTGCAGCTGTACAAAGAGGAGAACTTGCGCGTAAAGGCCAAGTACGCGGACCTCGAAGCTGGCAAAATGCCAGAGGGTAACAGCGAAGCGTTAAAATTGCGAATCGAAGCGCTCGAGAATGAATTGCGAACACGTAACGAGGAGGTCAAGGCGCTCACGATGGCTACGAAGAACAAAGATTTCGTCGTACGTATATCAATTTTGTCGGCTTTTAAGAATATATATGTCAGTTTCGAAATTACGACGCCGAGACGCTAAGTAGAGATTGTCGAGATTAATGAGTCCGCATAAACTTCAGACGCAAAAAAGGCACATTCAATATACTTTTTTTTAAATTAGAGGACACCGATGTCAATATCAGTAATTGAATCCTTATTAATTCATAGCTTCGCTAACTTTGAATTTTTTAACGGGCAAATAAATTGTCGTCCTTGCTGAAGGACAAATTGCTGTACGTAGTTGGGCTGTACGTACCAATTGCTGTACGTAATTGGGCTGATTTGTAATAAAGGCTAAAAAATGTTTTATTCGTCGTCCGTGAATATTCCCCATAGTTTAATAATGCCGAAACAATTTGCAATTACTACATATACTTAACACATGTGCTATGCAGTATAACCACTTATCAACCTTTTTTGTTGTTGTTGTTCAGGCACTTCAGAAGGAAAATGCCGAATTGCACGAAACGTTGACTGTGCTTCACGAGCAGCTCGAACTCGCATTGAGTGCGAACAAAGTTCAAAAGCAAAATTTGGACACTTTGAATTCACGATTAGCCGGTTATATACAGGATTTGGCGACGGTTCATCGAGAAATAACGAACACCTTGCAAACTTAAGAAAGTCATTCTCGTCAGCTCGTCGAAATACTTTCGAGTGTATCATAAATGAGAATAACGACTATGACGATGGGGAGCGAGAGACGTGTGACGAAAAAAAAATGCCGATGACGTGACAACCACGACGCGTCAGTGTTCCGACACTTAGGGTATAGTACGAAGGGCCATGTTCCAAAAAAAAACATATCTTAGTTAAATTCTCCCCCTCCCCCAACCCCTCCTTACAATTCCAAAAACAAAATGTTTTCCTCGAAAAATGCATTTCCCGTACGTTACGCAGCTGAAGAAGTATTTTGATCGAAAATTTGGGTATGTCGCGACACTGGAAGAATTTCGAAAAACTTGCACGCATCGGCGATCCTTAACTGTCTTTTTGCAGTTAATACGTCATCGAGACGAGCTTATTATGCGTCTGTAGTATTTTTTCAAATATTTCCAATGTGAGAAAAGTGAACCGTAAATTTTCTTACGCTTTCGGGGATCTTATTCGTTTGAATGATAAGGGATAGATCATTGTGCGTCCCAATATTGATAGATTTGGAAAAGCAAAGCTCGAAAAATTGCTTGAAAATCGAAAATACGAAAAAAAGAGAAATAGAATATTTTTTAAGGTTCGTTAAAAATAAAGACGATTTCGTGTGAATGTATAATTTGAATTCATAAAAGAAAACAATGGTTCGATCCTCATTGTTGCTGATTATTTGTCAAATATCAATTACTAAAGGATCAGCGAATCATGCTCCAGACATTGTTGCTATACAAAATTCATACTCATCGGCTTGCGTATTTGACGACGTTCGAAAATTTTCATTCCACCGTGTTCCTCGAATTCGGCCGGATGAAACTGTTGGAACTTAATTTCAATCGTGTCAGTTAACGAACGTAGTGTCAGACTTATCTTCAGACGAAAATGAATTTCGATGAGCTTTGCTCCTGCTTGCTTTTTTGAATTTATTTATTTTTTTTGTTGCGCTTACAAGCGTTTGGATAACGTCCAATTCTGGTTTAAATAGATCTTTGATAAGAAGTGTGTCGTCGAACCTGAACACTTTTCGGGGTGGGGTAGGAATCCCGAACTTCGATTGGCCAAAACGCTAAAAATTCCGAATTTTTATATTCCGAAACTACAGCATAAAGCTCATGCCAGCGAAAGCTTATACAGTGGACTGTAAATAATGTTAAACATTTACAGTCTACTGTCTAAGCTTTCGCATGAGTTTTCCGAAACTTGTAGTTTTGGAATATAAAAATTTGGAATTTTTAGCCTTTGGTCAATTGAAGTTCGGGATTCTGGGGTCTCGAAAATGTCAAACTATCGAATTTGCCAAACATCAAATCGGATGTTACAGCGTATCACGAATCTATTTCCATTATTTATTCTCGACGTAGATCTCAGTAGTTCTATACGTCACGCAAAGTGCCTCTATCGAGGCTTGAAATACGTAAGGTTTTAGTTTTCGTTCGAGTCCAAAACATCGTGTATAAATGTTTTACACGAAAATCCTACTTGCATCAGGCACACTTGCTAGCTTCGCGAGCGAAAGGGCGGAGAAGCGAAAAAAGTATTGCCATTTTTGTTTCATTATTTTTTTTACTTCTTTCGACATTGCCAGAATTATTTTATTTAACGAAGACTGAAATTATATAAGGATAACAGGGCTTTACTTTTAATTATGTAATCGCGACTTTGTAACGAACAAAAGCAAATACATACGGGAGAGATACCGACGCACATACCTTATACGAATTCTAGTGAACGACTCAGCCGAGAAGCGTTAGGGAGTTACGAAACATATCCAAAAAAAAGAACCTTGTAATCGATATGAGCGCGTTAAGAATGTCGTTTTTTGGAACCCGCCCCTTTGATCTGATTTAAAAACTATAATGAAAGAAGCAAACATTTGGTGATCGCGAATGTGGAATGAGAAGAGAATAATAATAATAGTATTAACAATAATGCACAATTGCAAATTAGTGCAGTAATTAATTATTTAGCGAGATTGAAGAATCGAAAAAAAAGATATTATTCAATTTGATTGGGCGACTTATTCTAATAAGGTGATGAGCCACGCATTTCAAATAGCATTAGAGACGTTTTAACGATTAAACGGGTTGTGATATAACGGACGAAAGAAAGAATGAGAGAGAGATACCACTGGCAAAGTATAGTTTAAGCAATTGATTCGGTTCATCGAATGAACGTGTCGCTAGTCATGCTATTGGAATAAGCCCTTCGATTGTACGTTTTATTAGTACCGTTCAAACACATACACCACAAACACATAGACACAGATGCGCATTAACGCTCGGCCAACTAGGTTGCCAATCAATGTTGAAATTTTTGAGAAAGCAATTCGAGGCCAACATGTTTCGTTACGTTTTTTTTTATTATTGATATCTTCCTCGCGGTACAGGCTTTCATGGTTCGTTACTTCTTAAAAATTGTTCGCCCACTTTCGCCGTGTCATTTGTTTCATAATTATTTTTATTTTTATCCTCCCAATTTATCATTTTCAATTTATCATTTTCAATTTATCATCTAGTGATTTCCAATATTTGTCAAGTGATTTTATTGAAACAGTTACACAAGCGGCTTTGATCAAAATCGAATTACTTTGGTCGGGCAGTTTGTTTTTGTTCGTACATTGCGAACATCGAACAAAAGAAAATTATATTTAAATATGAAAAAATGATCGGTTCAAAATTTTTAAAGTAAAGTGTAGTTCTCATGTTTCTCTTTATATTGGATTAAACATGTAAACCCGTAAGGGGAAACGAGTAATTTCGTTTAATCGAATCGATTATCAAGTATGGATTTTTCTTCAAGAAAAATTATCAAAAAATGACATTGTCGAGTCGATTAAACGACGATGATGGAACGTGTTGTATAGTAACTACTTTTGCATAAATGACACACGAAAATTTTGTGACTCATCAAAGGCGATACGAAACATGTATATTGAGGTCGATCGTTTCAATCGGCGGAAAACCTATTTCCTTTGATCCAATAATCAATATTTATTTATTGACGAAAACCGTTCAATCTCTCAGCGATAATAAAATATTTAATTTTAAAAAATTGCTTCGGTACTTATGTTCATTGATGTTGCAGCGTTGTTGCGAATAAAATTGCTATCGAATAACGAAGGAACGAATATATTTCGTTTCCACTTTAAATCTTGACTCGAGGGTGAACGACAATGGAAAATTGCTGTAAATGAAATAAGAGATCCGCGTGTTCGTTTTCGCGAAACATTTATCGACGAGACAATTATTTCGTCACACTGTTCATTCATGAAAACACACATACACACATACAAATGCACGAACGCGCAACATTAATAACGTAAATTTATACTCTGACCTTTTGATTTGGGATTAACATAAAGATAAGTATAAAACTGGAATGACAGAAAAAAAAGACTCGAACCCTCTTTAGGAAAGTGAGAGAAAAAAAAGAATCTTCACGCCCATAAGTGAGAAAAATGAGTTTGTAGAGATAAAACGGGAACTTCGCTTGCCATACGATAAACTTAAAACGAATAAAAGATATTTAAGTAACCGAGACGAAACGAATAATGAAAGAGGAAAAAAACAAGGAATCCACGTACACCCACACGCACACGAAAAAACGAATGGACACAAGTTTTTGGAAGGCTTCCACGTATACTATTAGCGATAACGTAGGTGTAATTTACTTGAAACAAACAACAAGAGAAAGAACATGAAAAAAAAAAGATAAACGAAACAAAATCTCTTAAGGAGCCGTTCATGTCTTCGTGAATACCGAATCTTGCCATTTCTCCGATAAACGGATAAAGAAAAAGAAAAGAAGAAACATAACGAATTAATAAACAATAACTGATTCTCGTAGTTTATTCAAAAATTGGTCGACGCGAATTTCTACGGTCGTGTCGACAGTCCCACCTATTTACACACCTGACTACTCCGATTATATAATGTTCGATAACAAGATTTGTGCAAAAACTAAAAGAAAACACAAAGAAACTATATCAGGAAAAAACGAGCTCGAGAAACGCGAAGTCGCAAAAAAAAAGTACTGAACGGCTTCGTCATTATTACACCGACACCATCTTTTGTATTCCGTTCGATTTTCTTTTCGTTTGTTTTCCTTCTATTGATTCACACGAGAACGTTAAAAACTATCAGCTATGGCGACATCTGGTGACAATATTTTTTGTTTGTTTGTAAGAGACAAAAAAGAAAAGAAAAGAAAGAAGAAGACGAAGAGAAACGAAAAAACATCGCGGTGATTTCTATACTCATGTACATTTCAACTAGCGTTATAACAATTATCGATATTAACATCAGTGTATCTTATAAGCCATACATTATTTGTTCGTTCGATCTGTTCTTCTTGCGTTTATTTAGCTTGTAATATTCGGGCTTACGTTTTTCTTTTATTTTGTATTTTTTTACATTACCATTAACGCGACAATCCGTTAACGGTACACTTTCATTTGACCGATGATTTATTAATCCTGAAATTGAAGTAAGACTGTTGTGCACGTATTTTTTACACGGCAAAAAAGAAAAAGATACGATATCGAGATACCAAATATTGTTTATTCTTTGGTAAGATCTATAATTAGTCAGTATTTAAAACGTTTTATATGAATACTTTACGTGTTTTAAATTTTTCAACGGAATAGATAAGTTTTTAATACGGAAACGTAATTGTATGTTTGACGAGATACTGTAAGAATAACGACGAGGAAAACGAACGAAAGAACGAAGAAAAAAACAAACAAAAGAACAAACCTTAACAGCAGAATTATTGCGACAGTTATGAATTAACTGAATGATGTCCTGTTTATAAGATTATTTATTGAGTGGCCTGGATCGTAAGATTATTATACTAGGTATTATAACGATGATGCCCTTGTTAAAAGAAGAAAAAGAAAAAAAAACAAGAGAAAATAAAAGAAACAAAGAGCTCTCTCGTTGGTGATCTTATGAATGTCAGTTGTCAAATGATAATAATATCTTGATAGTTGAAATATTTCACATTTTATTACGACGGAACAAAAACCAATTGTAACGCGTAAACGACATCTCAACGTTTGTTTCGAACTCAGAATGAATCAAAAACGGTCTTATCGTGTACTAAAAAAAAGCTAACACTCAACAATCGTTTTTCTAATGAGTTTATCAGGGATGAACGACTCTCGCTCGCCCTTCGTCGCCCGCCCTTCCTACTCCGTTATCTCTTTCTCAATCCCCCCCTCTCTCTCTCTCCCTCACCGTTCTCGGTTTTCGTTTTCTTCGTTTATGATTCTTTTTTAGAGTTTAAACGAATTGTACTAGAAGTGGCTGATGAAAATAAAGTTGGCGTTAAACTTCTTATTAAGGATCGTTCTGAAGTATGTTTAATACAGAATTATTAACGAGAAGTGTGTTGTTTCAATAAAAATGCTCGTGAAGATCTTCATCGCATGATTCACAGGTTAACCAGTGGAGAGTGGTAGAAATATTTTAGGATAGTATGAAAAAGTCGTTCATGGCGGTTACTGTTTGAAATAAAGGCGGTAAAAGGTTACTCGAGGGTAGCGCTGCGGTGGTTTCTCGCGTCGCTATATTCGTTCCGATATATTCCATTTTGAAATCGCGGTGGTCTTCACATCAATACAAAATAGGCAGTCTAACCTCGAACCTGAAAATCGTTATGCCAAATCCTTGTAATCTTATCGCACCGTAATTAAAATCAAAAGTTAATAAACATGAAATAAAGGGCATAAAGTGCAATCCGTCCGCCGGGATTTCAACGAGACGTGAAAGTTACCGCGCGGCGAAAAAATTCGCTTATCAACTGTTGAACGTATCGAAGGAGGTTACAATGTCGAGTTCCCAAACTGGAAAAAATTTGCTCCGACCAACGGGCCTGAAGTGCAAAGATTTGCACGAATATTTGAAATCGAGACCGCCGGAAGTGTTGAACCGACTCTATCACAATCCACCGATATGTCTCGCCGTATTTCGAGAATTGCCGGTTATAGCGAGACATTATGTGATGCGATTGCTGTTTGTCGAACAACCGGTACCGCAAGCCGTAATCGCCTCATGGTGTTCAAAGTTGCACGCTGAGGAACATCAGCGAGTTGTTCAAGCGCTCAACGAGCTAAACGTCTGGAAGGAGGCGTCTATACCGGGTGGCCTACCGGGATGGATACTGAACTCAACCTTCAAAAAAAATCTGAAAATCGTTCTACTCGGCGGTGGGAAACCTTGGACGATGTCCAATCAACTGGAAACTGACAGTAAACCGAGGGACGTCGCGTTTTTGGATTCTTACGCCATGGAAAGATGGGAGTGTGTCCTGCACTACATGGTTGGATCGCAGCAACAGGAAGGTCTGTCATTTTTGTTTTTCCATTAAAAACTGAAAGACGTTTATATTTCGCATAGCTGAAATTTACCGAATGTGGATACTTAATAGGATTCAATGGAAATAGCCAAATTAACAATTTCATCATCTTTTTCAGCAATTGAAAAAGAAGACGAATTGAACTATATAAATATAATTCATTAATTTATCGAACTTTTTATTTAAAAAATATTAAATTACTGATGTATTGCCACTGACAGACTTGTCCTGTTACAGGTATTTCTGCAGATGCTGTGAGAATACTATTACACGCCGGACTCATGAAACGCGACGAAGAAGACGGTAGTCCAGTGATAACACAAGCCGGATTTCAATTTTTGCTCCTGGATACTGCGTCCCAAGTGTGGTACTTTATCCTACAGTATTTGGACACTATAGAGGCGCGGGGTCTGGATCTAGTCGAGTGTCTTACGTTTTTGTTTCAATTGAATTTTTCGACTCTGGGAAAAGACTACAGTACGGAAGGAATGTCCGAAGGTCTGTTGACGTTCCTGCAACATCTCAGGGAGTTCGGTTTGGTTTATCAGCGGAAAAGAAAAGCCGGAAGGTAACATCATTTATATCTAACTCTTGCTCAACAAAGAACAGACAAACGCTTGTCCAAAAGTATTACGACTAATTTACGTCTTCATATTTGCTTTACTTCAAACCGAGTAAAAAAATGATTACGCTCCTTTCATTATCCTTTACTTCAACAATCGAACCACTCGTATGATTTCGAAATTTCTTTTTAGATTTTATCCAACGCGATTGGCTCTGAATATCGCGACTGGACAAAACAAGCCACTAGCACGGGACATCGAGAAGGAAGGTTACATCGTCGTCGAAACGAATTATCGGGTTTACGCGTACAGCAATTCGAATCTCCAGGTTGCCTTGCTGGGACTGTTTTGTGAGATGCTGTATCGATTTCCAAATTTGGTTGTTTCGATACTGACGAGAGACTCTGTGAGGCAAGCTCTGAGAAGTGGCATAACGGCGGCGCAAATAATCGGGTAAGCGGGTATCATTGATAAGCAACTCATTGTTGGAGTGTTTTTTTTTCATTATTATCCACCATATTATACAGGGTGTCCCACGACGGAATGTCATCCGTGAAATTAGGGGTTGGGGTGAAATTCTGAATCCATTGATATACGTATGTATATCAGATTCCCTGATCAACCCCTGAATCATTATTAATTTTTAAAGGGAGCCATTACCACGGGAACCACTCCGTGTCTGGCGGAGTGGTGCTCTCACCATGCAGGCCCTCTCCCACTCGTCGTTGTGAGCGCTTGTATGTGGTCAGTGGGTGCCGCGCTGTACGTGCTTTCGTCGTATGGTGCGGCGGAAAAAAAACATGTCGGACCCTCTTACCTAGGCGTATTGAAGCCTTCTTTGTCCGAAACCGAATTCGCTATCCGTTTTTTTTTCGATTCTAAAATAGTTTTGAGGGTCTATCCAATCGAACATTTTAAGCTGTTTACGAATATCATCGAATTTTCGTCGAAACCATTGCATACAGCTAAAAAAATCGTGTTTTTCAATTTTTTTACGATTTTTTCATGGAAATTTTTGGTTTTGGGAGAAATCAATGGTACATTCGTACTCAGGGGATAAAATGGCATCGAAATGGACCAATAAAAAAAAATTTAATCTTCCATTTTTTTATTTTTGGGGAAGAAAATTTTTTTCCACTAAATCGTCGGTAACTCGTTTTCCTTTAGGATTTGGTACCCCACTGTGTGCTCAATCTCTTCAAACTGCTTGTTGAATTATTAAGTACCGATGCTTTCTCGATTTCTCAATTTTTGGCAGAGTTTCAAAGTTGGACCATCCATTTTTGCCTCTTTTTTGGCGATTTTTCAAGTGAGCTTTCAGGGAAAACTATACGAGATATCGATATGAATCCAGTACAATTATTCAAGTCAGGCAAAAACCTTTTCCAAACACACCAATTGAATCTCCATAGGTTAAAAAGAGCTCACTCTAGGATCTTTTGAAATGTCGTGATTTTTGAGATTCCGGAAAAGTGGCTGGGGAAGACGAACCTTTTTTTCCGATTTAAAAATCTTAAAAGGGTCTATTTGATCGTAAATTCTCCACTAATTACAAATATGCCCGAGTTTTTTCCGAAAGTACAAAATTAGACTGGGAAAATGCAAAAACCTTTCTAGAACATTTTTTTTTTTATATTTTTCCCTAGATATGGAGAATTCACCGACGTAAGCCCACTCAACGGGCGCGCCTGGTTGGCTGCCTTTAAAAATTAATAATAATTTAGGGGTTGATCTAGAAACCATACATGCTTATATTAATCGACTTGGAATGTCACACCCAACCCCGATCTCACGGATGACATTCCGTCGTGGGACACGCAGTATATTATAATCTCTCAAATTTCCAAGAATTTTGTCGATGCTGATGTTCATTCAGTAATACCTCAATGGACAAATCGTTGAACAAACGATCCTTTTGTTTCAGAGCAATGTAGAAAGAAAGATAGATTCCCATTAGGTTACAGTTCAGAAGAAATCAAATTCACAAAATCAGAATGAAGGATCAGGAAAAAAGAAATGTTCAAAGGACATTTTCAGAAAGTACTATTCGTTTATTTCGTGAGTTGTATTGTCAAAAGTCGTATCCGTAAAAACGCATTAATTTAATGTACACCTTTGGAATGCTCAAGATCCACAAGAGTTGAGCCAATAATGGGCGGTGATTTTCTGAAAGCTTGGTCGAACAATCGGTGTAAAGATAAGTTACTCTCAGTAAACGCTTTTGTAGTTGGGTGGATAGATACATCCGTGTACTTTATCGTAGAATAAAACTCTACGAATGTCAAACGTGAAGAATGATCGTCGAAGTATAACAAATTGCAGATTACACGAATGCTTCTTGTTTATACACACATATTTTATCTTCGAAGAATATCGTTTTTTTTTTGTTTGTTTCAATAAAGCGTTGGCGAAATAATTGTTCATGAAGCTAATTTGAAATCTTTCGCGTGATCTAACAAGAGTCATATTCTAAATAAAACGTCACTTTTTGTTTTGTGTTATCAACAGTTATTTGAATCAGCATGCGCACAGTAAAATGATCGAGGTGGGCCCACCGACACTTCCGCCAACGATAGTTGACCAGATAAAATTGTGGGAAAACGAGCGTAATCGTTTAACCTTCAGCGAGGGCGTCCTCTACAGTGGCTTCAATTCCCAGGCGGATTTCGAAGTATTGCGCAATCATGCGCTCACTACAGGCGTATTGATCTTACAGAACGATCGGTAAAGATTTGTTATTATCACTTTTGGCAGCTAAGATTGCTTCTCGATTTAGAGAGAAAAATAGTTCTTTGTTCTTTCTTCTTTGCAGAAAGCGAACCATGGTCGTAACGAAAGCGGGTCACGACGACGTGAAAAAGTTTTACAAACGTTACTCGAAGGGTTCGATGTAATCAGCCTTGGACCCCGACAACATTGTACATAAACTAATTCTAGTTTTTCAGGTTTTCTGAGATTCCGTAGGTTTGGCATAGTTTCTGTTTCCATTTTATTTTATAAAAGCAAGGTATTTGTCCGGTCACGTTGTAAAGGTCGAATTAATATAATACCAAGTGTTTATACCAAAGTTTTATGTACGAAGTCTTTTTTAATTTCTCTCGCTCTTTCCCTATTTCCGTTGAATCAATCAATCCTGATATGCTCCCTCCGTTTCGACCAGTTATCCTCGTGTATGGAAGGACCATCAAACGTAACTACAGATTTTTAGGCGTCTCGTAAAGACAATTATAATCACCCTCGTGTCAGCGTTGCGGAGCTGCTTTGGGTTTCGGCATCTTGGACAACAGGCTTTGTATCTCCTTCTTCTCATCGTACGATTTCCAGAGTTCGTACAAGTTTATTATGTAACGCGCTATCTCTTGTATTTTTTCCATGTCTGCGTTCAGCTCGGCGAACCACGATTTCAAATCTTTTTGCAGTATCACACACGCTATTTGTAAACATCCTGCGAAATAAAGTATAAATAATGAAAAACAAAAATCAAAGTCATATTAATAAAATAAATATAAAAATATATCAACAGAATAAATAAATATATAAAGATAATGTACATGCAATAGACAATAATTAATAATATTAAATTATAAAAAAATAATAAAACGTTAATCGTCGCCAAGCTTCCAGAAATGATCAAGAAGTTCCGCAGAATTGCGTATTATCTCTAATCATTTTTCACCGTTTGCTCACCTATGGCAATCTGATAGGGAGGATAGAGAAGACAAACGTCGGTTCTTAGGCTATCGTTGATTATTCTCCAGGCTAAGGTCAGAAGTTGGTCATCCGGACCGACGTCTTGTATGAGCATCAAAAGGGGACGGTAAGGTTGATACACTATGAGGCAACAGTCCAAGTGCTCGAGTAGATAAAATTCACACTCCAGTATGTGATTCGTTCGATAAGGAAATTCTTGCGAATAAGCATAGTTGAACTTATTCTTTACTGCAAATTAAAAAGGTATCGTAAGATCGAAACGCAAGGCATTCCTTATCTGAAAAACCAGCCTCCAAGTATTCTGACACGTTGAATACCGGATGAACTCACCTACAGTTTGGCAAGTGCTTATCAGTCTTGTGTTGGATATAACGCCAAATTCTTCAACCTTAGAAGCTAAAAAAACTGATGTTGGCGCCAATAACAAAGGATCGATGCATTTTAGACTATTGCGAGCGTAAAATCGCTTGAAGTACACAGTGGCAGTCGCAATGACTTGCTGTCTCAGTTTTAGCTGTTCGCCTAATACTTGTATGACTGAAAAGACAAAAGTCATTAGCTCGGTGATACGAAGCTAGAAAATAACTGGTATGCCGAAAGATGGAAATACATAGCGGAACCAACGGTGTGAGAAAAAGATGAAAAGCTTTTGATACTCTTCCTCTGTTAGTAGAGAAAGGTCGTGCTGTCTCTCCCTCACCAAGTCTTGCTTGTCCAAAAGCCACTGTTGACTGTTCAAAAAAAACCATCCAATGTCAAACTTCGCAATTGTCACAGTTTTTCGGTTTTTTTAAAATTATTTTCATACTCACTGGTGCGAACTTTGCCAAAAATTTCCGGCCATTGTGTACCGAGGGTCGGTCACGGAACGTACAAAAAAGCCGCGAGGTTAAGGCGTCGGAGGAACTTGTGTATGTATCATTTAAGACTTATCCGTCACAATTTTGATATCTCAGTCGACATAATTGTGTTTGTTTATACGTTATACCAGTAATAACGCTATTATTTGCGGATTGCGATACACGTGGAAACTTTTAAACCAAAGATTGATTTAATCTCGGTCATTAAATATTCTCGTCGTTCGAATATGTTGATCTCGATGACTCTCCGATCTGATGTTGACTCTTTGCCAAAACGTCGCAATTTATTTGAGGTTAGGAAATAGGTATGCAACGAGCGGGCTACTTTACGGATCCATTTTGTGGACTCGTCATTTTTGAAGGTTACATTTCCGTAGGGAAATTTATTTTCGTGTTTTACAATTCTATACTTTATGAAAAAAGCATTTGTAATTCTTTTTTATGTTGTACAAAATTTTAGTATTTTATAACCTAACGAGGGAGAACAAACTTTACTTTGGATACTAGGTAAGAAGAGATTTTTAAATTCGAACTGTAATATTCTATATTATCTAAATAGACGTTTTTTGTTCGATTGGCATCAGCACAATGCAAAAACATTGTTATTTGATATAAATATGCGAACGAATTTTTTAACCTTTCGAAATTCACTTCAGAATGATAAAACATGGCATTGAAGCAATATTTTTAGGTGTTGCAAAATCGTAATTTCTGTATTTTTATTCTTAATGATCAAAAAACGCGGCAGCGTCTCAACGCCAATAAAACAAAATTGAGCGTACTGTTTCGACCATGGTCTACATCAGAGGTTCCCAAATAGGGGGGCGCAGTGAGTTTTTTTCTAATAAAAAAAGACTATGAAAGCCTGAAATAATGGCCAAGGGAGGCGTGGAGAAAAAAGTTTGGGAACCTCTGGTCTACATGTAAGACCGTGGTCTCGACGAGAAAACAATAAGCACCACTGTCCCACCGAGAAAACACGCCGCGACTACCAAGATAACCACGTACCACTCGCGTACCGCTCTGGTGGAGTACGGCGTACCGGTACTGTACCCTCCACGTACGTGCGTACCGTACTGGTACAATACCAGTACGGTGTACTCCACGGCGTACCGCTCCCGTAGCGGGATTCCGTAACTCGTTACGCCAGATTTCGTTATCGTTAGGTAACGACAGCCAATCGCATGCCCGATTACAGAAGAAAGGGAGGCGCTCATTGGCTGTCGTTACCTAACGATAACGAAATC
>JAPYZJ010002889.1:0-18620 GCA_030522765.1 Ophioninae sp. B BG-2022a | reverse complement strand
TTTGAGTTAGTTAGATTTTTAGTTTATTCGTGAAAAATCCCAGATTGACTCGTTTGAAGACAATTTAAAAAAGATTTTCGGCGCGATTGTACTGAAATTTAAGTTTTTATCATAGTTGATGCCATAGCGAATTTTTGTTAATAATGAAAAGTTCAAAAATGACTTAAACTTTAGCAAACATCATTAATCAAACAATTTTTTTTTTTGTAATTTTTGCTATTGCTTAATAATAAATATTGTCTAGTGCAAAAAAAATACTACGCCTGATGTACAAATTACTAGGAAAATATCCTTGTCTTACTAGCCATCCAAAAAGGTGTAAAACTTAATACAAAGTCATCGACTACATTATGAAAATCGTTTTTGATTTAGTACAGGAAGGAGAGCATTTCATAAAAAGGTCAGAAAATCATTTAAAACAATTTCGTTAATGATATTAGTAGTTTTAATCACTATCAATTTTCAATATCAAATATCAAATATCAAAATTATCAATATCGAAAATCTAACGTAGTTAAAAAACTACTGAACTTCGGTAGAACATTTGGTGGCTTAATTTATTGCATTTTAAATATACTATGACGTCCTGCAAGGAATACGTCGAGTTACCAGTAACCCTGTATAAGTTGACATTGATTAATGTCAATATAATAATTAACATTATATAAAATATTAAATACATCATTATTCATATTAATAAGTGAACACAATTAGTTGACAGTTTATTATAAATCATCGAGTTATTGATTTATAATCATTTTACTGATTCAACGATTATTTGCTGTCTCGTTAGATTTTTACGTGTTTGATAAATCTAAATCTTATTTTTTGCATACATCTCGTGGAATTTCTATGATATATATATCTTGTTTTGAAGTAACCGGAAGTTGGCTTTTTTCACCTACCGAAGCCAAATTGCTTCGAGAAATACCAATTTTCAAATATTAATAATTAATAATTAAAGTTATGATGAATTATAATCAAATTATATCATAATTTCAGTATAAATTAATCATACGAAATAATTAATTAATTAATCAATAATAATAGTCAAATCAATCAGTAATTAATTAACTTGGAAATTAGGTCGATGAGTGGCATTGAAATTTCAACAGAATAACTAAATATACTAAAATTGAAAATATAAAAAAAATCTCATTTCATTTGAAAATATTTTGAAAAGTCTCATTTTCAATCTAGAATTGAAAATATTAAAAAATCTCATTTTCAATCTAAAATTGAAAATATTAAAAAATCTCATTTTCAATCTAAAATTAAAAATATTAAAAAAAAGCTCATTAAAAAAAATCTCATAAAAAAATCACTCAAAAAAAATCAGGTAAATTTCATGGATTAACCGAACCCCATAGGACTAACTTACGCCCTTCTAAAACGCTCAATCTGCCAACAGTTACCAGCTTAGCGATGATAATTGAAGCTGAATCCAATAATTGAATTAAATTGAATTAAATTGACCCGAATTAAATTTATTTGTCTAATCTACAATTTTGTCGACAGCCAAAACGCGGAAGGCGATAAAGTGGATGCGAATAAAAACAGCGCGGAGATCAAGAGCTTACGAACGATGAATTCGTTGTCGACGAAATTTTGCCTGCAGGTTTGCTCCATGCTCTTGCGACACGTCGATCAAGGTATGCGAAACGCATTTTTTTTCTCCCCCGATGGATAATAACGAGAGGTCGCGAATAATCGTATTTTCAATAAGGCAAACCCACCATGGAATACATCGAACTATTCTCCCTGCTGACGGCGAAAAATTATGGCCCACCGCTCACGGGATATCCGGGATCGAGTCAAAATAAAACGGCCGAACAAATGATGGAAGGAATAATAAGTACGCTTTCCTCTAAGGCTTGTGACCCTCGGCCTTTTATTCATATCAAGGCAAGCATGCTCTTTTTTTTTTCATTTCTTCATTGTCACGCTTACGTAATCGTCAATTTTGAACGAAATGGACGAACTGACGATTTTTTTCGTTAATTAAGACTTCGAGTGCACACTTCCGCCCCCTGTAAGTGCATACTGACTCAATCTGACCCATGACGTTTTTCAAATTGTTGTATTTCGGTAAATGTGCATTTTTTGGTTTTTTTTTGTAGAGGCGATTTTTTTGTACTAAATGATCCGTATTGTAGGGCACTAAATTTATTTTTTGACAAAAAAAGAAAATTTAGAATGTTCTTGCGTTATACGAATTCGAAAGGTTTATTGTTTTAAATTTGTATGAACCTTCTTGATAATCATACTGAATTGTTGGTTAAATTTGAGAAAGTTTGACCGTCTGGAAATCGGGATATTTGTTGTAAAAAAATCGTCTTTTTTCATAGGTTCCTATAAGACTGTAACTTTTTCATAACTATTTCATAGGATAACTTTCATAACTATTTCATAGGATAACTTTCATAACGATTTCATGTCATAACTTTCATAACTATTTCACAATATAACTTTCATAACTATTTCATAATATAACTTTCATAACTATTTCATAACATAACGTTCATAACTATTCCATACCATAACGTCCATAACTATTTCATAGGTACCATAACTTTCATAACTATTTCATAGCTACCATAACTTTCATAACTATTTCATAGGTACCATAACTTCCATAACTATTTCATATCATAACTTTCATAACTATTTCATAACATAACGTTCATAACTATTCCATACCATAACGTCCATAACTATTTCATATCATAACTTTCATAACTATTTCATAACATAACTTTCATAACTATTCCATACCATAACGTTCATAACTATTTCATACCATAACGTTCATAACTATTTCATAACTATTCCATACCATAACGTTCATAACTATTCCATACCATAACGTCCATAACTATTTCATACCATAACGTTCATAACTATTTCATAACTATTCCATACCATAACTTTCATAACTATTCCATGCCATAACGTTCATAACTATTCCATACCATAACGTCCATAACTATTCCATGCCATAACGTTCATAACTATTCCATACCATAACGTCCATAACTATTTCATATCATAACTTTCATAATTATTTCATAACATAACTTTCATAACTATTTCATAGGTACCATAACTTTCATAACTATTTCATATCATAATTTTCATAACTATTCCATAACATAACTTTCATAACTATTTCATAACTTCCTCGTATTAAAGTTGCGATTTTTACCACTGAGTATCTCGATTACCAAACAGTGAAACATTTTTTAAAAATTCTAAACATTATAATATGACGCTTAATGTAAATGTAAATGTTTTTATACATAAAAAGTGTATAATATTTTACATTCACAAATCGTTCCAAAAATGACATTCTAATTCTTTAATTCTCAATTATAATTCAAAACCTACTTTGTATAAACTATCGTGTGATAGCGCGAGAATGTCATGAAATTCCCAAAGATTCGCGTCGAACCTGGACATACTTTGAAAATTAAGTATTTTTACGAAAAAACCGTTGGGGTTCGTAAACCAGTAAGCACTCGAAGGATTAATCACACAACGCTGGATTTTTCGCTTGTTACGAAATGGACATTTAATCAGGACCCAGAGCACGTGACGAGCTTCCTCGAGTCGGACGAGGACACCGTAGTGTTCACCTGTGGCCATCATTTTCCAATCTCGACCTACAGAAACGAGGCGATACCTAGCATGGAGGCGGAACTTTTGATGTCACAGCCTCTTCCTCTACCTTGCACCGCGCAAATACTCGGAAACATGCTCGGTCGAACGACAAAACCCGAAACTCTCTGTCCCACATGTATACCGCGTTCTCTCAAAAACGCTGTCAACAATCTTATGGATAGATAGAATTACCGCGAGAGATTATTATAAACAAAGAAAAACAAACGAGAAAAAAGAAAAATACTCGGACATTGACTCGAAGGAGATTGAAATCGTGAAAATGGTCAGTCGAATCCTTGGCGATTTAACTTTAGCCAATAATTGTACATTAATAATGACAAAATGGAATCCGGGTTAAGAGCGACACACACGATGCAATTTCCGTGCTCAAACTTTTTTTTTCAATTTTTAGTCTTCTTTTTCTCTATGGTTTGGCATTCGATCTTTTTTCCCCTTTAGGAGAGAAAAATTGAACGTTTTTATCGCACATTTACTCATTTTTGTTCGTATTGTTTCGAATGATTTTTGTTTTGTTTTTTTTTTTGTTTTTCGTCGCAGAACGAAATCAGCGATTATTTTGTGAGTCGAAGGAATTTTACTCGTGATTTAATTTATTATTTGTCTACTATTAGGATACGTGTTAATTAAGTTATCTGTAGAATTTTAATAGATACATGTGCGTATATATGGACCTTTGAGATGAAAATATCTTGGCCAAAAAAAGGCAGAATATTAGCGACAGTTCTTTTACGAGTTTATTGTTCTGAAGAAATTTTTGTCGTTCTTTAAAAAAAATTGCAATGGAATATACTTTTTGAACGGGGCTAGAGAGCTCTGAGATTTATCAACGATTCGGCGAGATAGAAAATTGTTACCTGTTTTTTCTCGCCGAGTTATACGACCTCTCGTGAAGTAGTTTTCCTTTTAGGGATCGTCGCAGTTTGAAATTTTCGAAAAATCGTTTTTTTTTTGCATTATCGTATAGTATACACTGTTCTAAACATTCTCTCAAATTTTAAATCAATCTTTAAAAGCATTTTCCTCGGAATAGTGTTTTTCGAAACGGTGTCCACTCTCAAAGGAAGAGTTTTGAAGATATCTATTTCCAATTTTGAGATAACATTTTTAACGTCATTCTCTATCTCGCTGTGTAAGCTTTTTTCTTTTTGTTGAAATTTGACAAAATGGCGGTGGTTTGAACAAAAAGTATCGAATTTGGCCCCTTTTTTCGACAGTTTTTTGAAAAAAAAAGTAGAAAAATTTCAAAACAAAGAAAAAAGCTTACACAGCGAGATAGAGAATGGAGTTAAAAATGTTCTCCCAAAATTGGAAATAGATATCTTCAAAACTCTTGCTTTGAGAGTGAACACCGTTTTGAAAAACACCATTCCGAGAAAAACGCGTAAAGATTGACGGGCAGATGTCCCGTAATAATTAGAATTTCGATTTAAAAATTTGAAAGAATGTTTAGAACAGTGTATACTACACGATAATACAAAAAAAAAAAACGATTTTTCGAAAATTTCACACTGAGACGATCCCTTAATCAATTTTCAAAATTCTCCAATCGCACCCTTGAGATATTGTAATAAATTATTGGGTGCAAGTGATATTGGCAAAAAAAAAATTCGTGTACACTATAATGGAATATAGATCTAGAAATATTGATTCTCCATACGGAGGAGAAAAAAATGAATATTTCTAGACTTTCGAAAATCATTCTTGTTTATCATAGTCTTTGAGATAGCCACATAATCATTTGGCATTGTCATCGTTATAACTATTAATACTATTAACCATACTGTTACTACTATAATTATTATTATTATTGTTAATCTTTTTTATATCGTGGAATTTTCGGAAGAATTTTTTGCGTGTCCGGAGACACCCTTAAGGGCTCAATTTTTTTGGAGTTTGCTGTCAACAATGATAGATTGAGATATATGAAGAAATCGTATAAATAATCACAAATTGAAATATTGACCAACGAGCACAATGCGACTTTTAATATCCGCGTAATTTTACTTTTTTTTCAATTGCACAAATGGAAGAAACAAACTGGGAAAAATATTTCATTTGGGAATTATTATGCGTTTTTTTTTTGCAAGCAAAGTCGAAAAACCGCACGTCTCAACAAAACGTTGTCCAATGTTTCAGGGTAAACAATTTCTCTTCGGCGTGTTTTTAGTCCTAATCGTGTAGTTTATAGAATACAAAAAAACAACAGTTGTCTCTTGAAACATTTGAAATTAGCCTCTTGGAAATTGTTATCGTGAAGAAAAATTGATAAGAACGGACGAAACGATTTTTGTAGAAAATTTGTTAATTTGATCGATGAATCAGATATCGATTATTGAGATTTCATCGAAACGAGCTTTTAATTGTTGAATCCAGAAGGATGCACTGGATCATTGAAAAAAATGGAATTAGTGAACCCGCGTAAAAAAAAAATACTGTGGCACATTTTTTTTACGTTTGGGTCAAAAAATGGCCGCGTTTTCGAGGCATCTCAAAAAACAACAAAAAACGAGAGAAAAATGAATTTTTCTTTTATAGGTCACAAGAATAATGGCCCTTGAAACAAACTCCAGGTACCTCGATTCTCGCGTACAATTTAGGTACTTTCTTCGATACTCTATAAAACAAATGACGATCCATTTTCATTCGGATCTTATTAATCCAACCAGTAAAATAATTCGACTTTTGGTAATGTGTAGTCTTTTCGTCGGCCTCAATTGTACTCACCGTATTTTACATCGTTTTGATAATTAAATCAACGATTAGTCTGTCCGTGCGTAGATCAATGGACGTTATCGGTGAGCTTTCGAGCACTTGCGGTTTTTATCGATTCGATTGACTACGACATAACCGAACTTGTTAATCTTCCATGGAGTCAGTAAACAAAAGATACAAATCCTACACTCTAATCTACGCGACGTTGAAGTTTGCATCGTTAGTGAACAACGAAATTCATATATTTTTCTCTTCATTTCTCAAAATATTTCGAGTTTCTGACTTGTAAAAAATCATGCATTTTTTGAGATAATTTTTTTTAGCAATGTGCAACGAATTTACGAAATTTAGGTAATTATGCAGAAGTGGGGCTCCAACTCAATTTTGGAGATTTTTTTTTGCCATGAATTGCTTTCATTAATCATCACTAGTGATATTTAGCCGGCTGATATTTTTAATTATTTTCATAAGTTGTGAGGTTTTGAAGTTTGGCGAAAAATGGAATAAAATAGGGCATTTTCATGATACCTAAACAAACAAACCCAAACAAACCCAAACAACCTCATAACTTATGGAAATAATTGAGGTCGCCTGGGTTTGTTTGGGTTTGTTTAAATTTAATAATTACAAATGTCACCCTCCACCGGTTAAATATCACTAGTGGTGACTAATTAACATTAACTTATGGCAAAAAAAAATCTCCCTCCAAAATTCAGTTGGAGGCCCACTTCTGCATACCGAAATTTAATTCCGAATTGTAATGGAAATGAGAAATGAAAAAAAAAAAAGATCGTTGCAATCGAACGATGCACGCTTCAACCCCATCTAATCTACATGCATCCTAGTCAACAGCGTGTGTGCAAACGTAAATCGAAAGATTTTGAAATTTCTCGGGATTTCAAGACATATGCGTACGTATGGTGTATATATGGAGATAAGAAAAAAAAAGAATTACTATTTGGCTTCTCTTCCACCGTCGTGGAGGAGCCGTCAAGCCTAGCCAACTTATATAATACGTTTTCGTGATGCATCCAGAATTAGACATTAGAATATATATTAATAACGATAATGACAAAAATATACTTATACATGGAAAACTCAAATAGCACATGTGGAAACTTTTTGACGTACGGGTGTTCTGTACATAACATATATTACATACCGGATAGGTACCTGATTTTCTTGAAGGTTTATTTATATATACAGGGTGTCCGGTAATGAATAGATAAATGAAATGTGTTATAGTATATGTTATGTCCATTCAGAAAAAAATACGAGAAAAAATATATCGTAAGTAGTACCAAAGTTATGATTTTTTTAAAAGTCTAATTTTTTTACCTCATTTCACTTATATCTATTAACATAGTTAGTGTGTAATAATAAAACAACAAAAAACGATGGAGTCGATTAATTTGTGATTGTAGTATTCATAAAAGTAAAATAAGGTAAAAAATTAGACTTTTAACAAAATCATAACTTTGGTACTACTTATGATACATTTTTTTTCGTATTTTTTTTCTGAATGGGCATAAGATATACTATAACACATTTCAAGTTTATCAATTCATTACCGGACACCCTGTATATATTAATACATTTATATATATATATACATACATAAATATATACATGTAAATATATAAATATTGTCTTAGATACACGTACACATGTATATGTAGTTTGCCAAGAAAATTCTACAACCTGTATTGTTCTCTATTAACGATAGAATAATATTACAACAATTGCCGAGAAGCAAACACAAAAGTTCAATAAAGTGGAATCAAAGTGAAATAATATATATACGTATACGATGAATGAAAAAAATGAGTTAGAAGATAAGTATATAGTTTGAAAATCCTGATTCCCTGCACGAACATTTTCGAAGGGTGTTACCGTATGAATAATCGGTTTCATGTCAATTGATCATTGATCAAAATATCACACGACAAAATATCACTGACGAAATTTTACACGACAAAATATCATATGACAAAATTTCATACGACGAAATTTCATACGACGAAATATCATATGACAAAATTTCATACGACGAAATTTCATACGACGAAATTTCATACGACAAAATTTCATACGACGAAATTTCATACGACAAAATTGCATACGACAAAATTTCATACGACAAAATTTTATACGACAAAATTTCATACGACGAAATTTCATACGACAAAATTTGATACGACGAAATTTCATACGACGAAATTTCATACGACAAAATTTCATACGACAAAATTGCATACGACGAAATTCCATACGAGGAAATTTCATACGACGAAATTTCATACGCCAAATTGCGTACGACGAAATTTCATACGAGGAAATTTCATACGACGAAATTTCATACGACAAAATTTCATACGACGAAATTTCATACGACAAAATTTCATACGACGAAATTTCATACGACAAAACATCACGACGATAAAATATCCCCAGGAAGCCCAGAAATAAACAAACCCAAACGAACATTAAAATACACAGAAACAAACGTACAAACCCACGCAAACAAACCCAAACAAACCCAAACAATGATATTTTGTCGTGTGATATGATGTCATCATGCTACCGAATAATTATATTGCACGTCTCGTTCTCGTTGATAGTCAATATAGTCATATTTGTCGTGCTCACTTTACAACGTTTCATAGTCAGTTATTCGTTTAAATATTTTTTTTTTCTGTCCCAAAATCAACACGTAAGACCCTTAAAACAAGCATGGCCATATGGTAAAAGTCACCTTGTATATATATATATGCTAGTAACCCTATCCCATTCCGATCGTTCCATATTGTTTCGTTGTATCGAAGTTTCAACGCGTTTTTCTTAATACTTACGGAAAAACATTTTTCTAATTCGATATTAAACGTTAAAAAAAACGATCATACCGGGTCATAAAAAGAAAAGAAAACAATGAAGATCCGGGGAAAATCGTAAATAAAGAGAGGATACAAAAATCAAGAAACTCTAAGATCAGATGAATAGTCTGTCTAAAATGGTCGAAAAACTGGTACGCAATCTAAACAACCATAAGGCATCTGAGTAAATTATCAGTGCTGAGAAATCTGGTTAGTAAAACTCTACACGAGTTGTTTCCCAAGAAACAACTCGTGTAGAGTTGTTTTATTAGATTTAAATTAATTAAAATTAAATTTAAATTAATTTATTTAAAATTCATTAATTAAAATTAGATTTAAATTAATGAAAAAATTAAACTAAAATAAAAAAAATAATTCAACTAAAATAAAAAAAAAACAATTAATCTAAAATGAAAGAAACAATTACATTAAAGTAAAAAAAAAACAATTAAACTAAAATGAAAGAAAAAATTAAACTAAAATTAAAATTAAACTATAACTTGACTTGTCCGACGAGGTGAATTAAAGACGACACAATTTCTGTTAGAAAATAACGTAATACTTCTTTATTTGAACATTGTGAATTATTCTGGACGGATTGACGACCTGTATAAAATTCGTCGATTACAAACTGATAATTTCGCGCTGGCAATATGCCGGTGATCTAAATTCGAGCAAACAAAACAATTATTCGGCCAATAATTTGCGAATTTGTGAGAGCGAAAGAAAAAGGAAAAAGCGATCTCGATCGGACCTTTTTTTAAAAAAAAGTTACGGATCGCGTAATTTCTTAATCGTTTTATATACAATGCAAGTCACGCCGCTCGAGACTATCGCTTACATTAGTTCGGGCACGTTTTTTTTTCTTCTCGTCTTGCCTCCTTTGGGGTGGGGTAGGAAATCCGAACTTCGAATGACCAGATGGCTCAAAATTCCGAATTTGAATATACCGAAACTACAAATTTCGTAAATTTTTGGGTTTGTTTGGGTTTGTTTAAAACCAAGGATTTTAAATCAAACCAACGAACCCAAAAAAAATTTTGTAAATTTTTGGGTTTGTTTGGGTTTGATTAAAACTAAGGATTTTAAATCAAACCAACGAACCCAAACAATTTACGTAAATTTCTGGATTTGTTTGGGTTTGTTTAAAACCAAGAATTCAAAAATCAACATAACGAACCCAAACAAATTATGTAAATTTCTGGGTTTGTTTAAAACCAAGGATTTAAAATCAACCAAACGAACGCAAAAAAACCCAAACAAATTTCGTAAACCTTTACGAAATTTGTAGTTTCGGACTATTAAAATTCGGAATTTCGAGTCTTCTGGTCATTCGAAGTTCGGGTTTCCTACGCAGCCCCTTTAAAATCAAGGATTTAAAATCAAACTAACGAACCCAAACAAACCCAAACAAATTTCGTGAAGCTCTCGTTGGCATGACTTTTACCAAATTTGTAGTTTCGGAATTTTGAAAATTCGGAATTTTGAGCCTTCTGGCCAATCGAAGTTCGTGTTTCCTACCCAGACCCCCCCCCCCTTCTTTCTCTCTTTCTCTGGAGAATGTCATCTCGTATCGGAGATGCTCGTTCGCAACAAGCTCGTTAGACGAGTATCTACGGACACGTGATCCGTCAATTGCGCGTCGAACTTTCGGAGTAAGAAAGTAAAAAAAAAAAAAGAATTATGCGTGTGCGGGTTGGATCAACCGCACGTTGTCGATCATATCGCAAAAGAATGTTCAACCCGCGACGTTCATATACAGGGTGTTCCATTTTTAGTCGATTCGTATATTTCCAATAGGGGAGATTTCACCGTATATCGGATAATGGACGATTTCGAGTTTTCCTATACCGACATATGTTTTTTGATTTTTTACACTAATAACTAGTAATATGTCGCAACTGCAAAACTTTTGGTTGCTTAGCAATCAAAAATGGCACGATAGTGAATTGATGTTGCTTTTCGCATAATCTTATTTATCGTCTTGAAAAGTTTTTTGTTTTCGTTGTCACAAGTCAAAGTTATTTTTGCGTGCTATTTTTGATGAACTGTTGCATGTATTTTTATTATATTATTAATAAATATTTTATGTTCGCAAAAATTGCAATTTTTACAAAATCATTACTGTTCATTTTCGGTCATAAGTCTTGATATCGAATATTCAATTGGAAAAGTTTTCGTTGTTGAAATTTGTCAAAGTTTGTGCCAAAACGATTCGACCCAATCAAAGATTGACTCGGAAAGACTGATTGTTTGATTACAATTGCAAAGTAAAAAAAAGTAACTTTGCGTTTTATTTATTAAAAAAATAGTCCCATAATACCAGATATTCGATTATAGACAACCTTCCTGAAAGCAGTGATTTTTGTCATTTTTTAAATTCAAAGTACGAAAAAATAAAATTTGTAAAATAATTATAACTATTTTACAAATTATTATAAGCACGTTGTATATGAAATGTAAATTACGAAATGGTAAAATTGAAAATAATTTCTTTGAAATTTGTTTTTTATATTATCGAGGTTTCGGAAATTTTTAACTTTTTTTCAATTTTAAACAAAAGTACCTCCCGTATTTTTAACGATTCTAAAAAAGTACGTTTTCTCGATCAATTTAAACGGGAAATTTGTCAAAGTTTGTGCTAAAACGCTTCTACCCAATTAAAGATTGACTCACAAAGACTGATTGTTTGATTACAATTGCAAAGTAAAAAAAAAGAAACTTTGCATTTTATTTATTAAAAAAATAGTCCCATAATACCAGATATTCGATTATAGACAACCTTTCTGAAAACAGTGGATTTTGTCATTTTTGAAATTCAAAGTACGAAAAAATAAAATTTGTAAAATAATTATAACTATTTTACAAATTATTACAAGCACGTTGTATATGAAATGTAAATTACGAAATCGTAAAATTGAAAATAATTTCTTTGAAATTTGTTTTTTATGTTATCGAGGTTTCGGAAATTTTGAACTTTTTTTCAATTTCAAACAAAAGTAGATACCTCCCCTATTTTGAACGATTATAAAAAAGTATGTTTTCTCGATCAATTTAAACGGGACACCCTGTACATATGTACATATATTTATATACAAATATGCGTGTGTGTACATATCCGTACATACACGTACACGAAGCGTGTCGGTGAACGAACGACTAACAACGCGGGTATTTTCCATTTTTACGCTTTCGAATTATGCTCACGATCGTTATCATCATCATCATCATTATTAATCATTATTTTATTTTGATTTGACTAGCCGAAAGTACGTGTGCAAAAATCCTAGAATGGAACCAAAAAAAAACAGGAAAGGAAGTGAAGAAGAAAGGAAGAAAAAAAATGGAGGATTCTGGTCATTAATAGGCGTTTCTTCCTAAAGCCGGATAGAAGAAAATTTCAAAAGTGAAGGTGAGCAATATCAACAATTTATCGAAAGGGAAGAAAGATATCACTTTCCGGAATAGTGAGAGCCTATGTTGGACGGTGGTCCTCTGTGATGATGATGATGATGCTTGTGTCCTGGTCCGGAGTGACGACTCCCCGGACGCGAATGTACGATCGCGTAGTGATCGCTGTTCGTCGATATCGATCGAGTCGAATTCATAGTCGAGCCCCCTGATGGATAGCCCGGCTTGCCGTTCAACGAATATCTGTAATTGGTAAACATAAGTTGAAAAAAAAAGTTTGGGTTTTTTTGGGTTTGAGTAATCATTAGTAACATACACTAATAATACATTTTTGTTAAAGTTCATTCCAACCCGTTAAGAGATGTTTTTGTTTAAAGGCTGAAATACATTATTTTTAATTTATGGGCAATTAATAAACTGAGTATTTTTTTCAATTTTTTTGTTAATTTTTAAAACAGAAAACGCTCATGCTAAAACGCTAATATTTTGAAAATCCCTTAAGTATTAATTTCCCAAAAACACTGAAATAGGCGATTCTTAATTTTCATAAAAAATGTATAATTTTGCCAAAAGCCACAATTTTTTTCATATTTAAACAGCTAAAAATTATACATGTTACGATAGCTCAATTTTTTTACATATTTAGGCAGCCAAATTTGTTTACATATTTAAACAGCCAATTTTTTTTACATATTTGAACACCCAAATTGTTTTTCATGTTCAGACAGCCAAAAATTGTACATATTTAGACAGATTTACATCTAAATATGTAACATTTTTACATTAACATTTAACACTTTTTTTTAATAAAAAAAAGGTACACCACTCTAAAAGAGCTCTCACAGCAAAGTTCTTGAAAACATTTGAAGCGAATCAGCAGCTGCACCACGTGAGTGCGAAGGAAATGGCTGAAAAGTTTCACTTAATAAATTATCTCAAAAATGAATAATTTTCAACATCCATAATTTAACATCCATCCAATAACATTAAATTTAATTTGATGGTTTTCTTTCCACAAAACCATCAATATTTGCCTCTATGAATTTTACAAAACCTAATGCTCGTATTTTCCTAAAAAATTCAACCAATTATGAATAAATAGGGTTCGAAAAATTATAAGGTTATGTCGATCTTTAACAAATCCTTAATTAGTCGGGAAGTGAATCGCAATGGGTAAAAAAAAATGAAGAATTTGCTTTACTGATAGCTAATGAGATTCTTTGCATTTCACTCTCGACCGGGGGCCGGGAGGATTAGGAAAAGCACCGTTGAGCGATATTCAAATGATATTCCGTCTATATACGTAGGAGGCAATTTTCAAAGTGGCAAGTTCCGCAAAACGGTGTGGATGCTTTGGGACATTCACCTCGTACCGATTCACCGCGTTTCATCGTACGGTGAACATGCAACACTTCTCCACGGAAAATTGCTTGTCTACGTATACAGGGTGGGTCGAAATTAAATATATTTCAATATTTCGATATTTAAAGATTTTGAAAAAGATTTGATCTTCTTTGATTATTCTTTAGCTAATTCGAGCAAAAGGTTTTAATTCAACGATTCATTCGGTTTAAATTAGTATTGTCATAAAACATTGTTTAACTCGTAATTGTCACTAGGGGTCTAGTGGACCCCAGGCAAATTATGTAAGGATATATCGTAGAAAGGTTGATTGGGAATCGAAATTGTGCTCTCATGTTGTCTGAACCTACTCCAACACCTTTTAATCGATGGTGATGGTCAAAATGGTGTCAGTTGTCTTGCAGGTTGCAAATAGTGCTGTTCATGAAAATTATATTTTTTTCTTGAAAATATACTATTTCGAGATTAACATAACGTAGGTTTTTTTGCCGTATCGCAAAAATCAAAATGTATATGAATTTTTCAATGAAAATTGGGGTTTCTTTGTTGTTTTTTTCTGATTGTTTTTTCGCCATATTAAAATTTGCAAATGAAAGAAAAACGATTGTATTACTTGAAAAACATATAAAATAGAATACTCGTGTAAGATTTGCGTCAATAAATCAAGTAGAACGGAAATAGCAACAAGTTTTCGGCGTGGGGTCCACTATACCCCGTGTGACAATTACGGGTTAATCCTACAGTGCATCCGGTCACCGATCAGTCACAACCAATTTGATAGCCTGTATTAAACAAATAATAAAGAGCAGCGACATCAGCTGATTAATTAATTGATATTTAAGGTTCTTGTGACAACATAGTTCGACAAATTTCCACTAGATGGTGATTTACTCAAAATGATCCCGAGATTAACTAAAAACTCGGAAGTTAGCGTAAATAATAGATTTATAACTTATTCGTTGTGCAGTTAAAAATGGTTGTTATGGAGAAAGAGCGAATGAAAAAATTCATAAAATAAAAAAATTAAAATTAAAATTGTTATTTCATATTCTCGTGTTAGGGGAGGTACGGAGTACTAAGATACACATTATGCATAAGTTAATGCATAATCTGCCATATGTAAGACGACCATTAAATTTATGTTTTTTTTTTTTCGTAAATATCCGTTTTTTATTTTTTTCATTATTTTTCCCATAATCTACACATCCAATAAAACCAATTTTTTGTTTCCAATGAAAACAAAAAAAATCATGCATGGTAGGGTTAATTATCATTTTCAACAACAAATCCTAAAGAAAGATTTTTTCTCTGTCCATCCAACGAAATTTAAGTTCTTCATTTTGGATCAGCCTGTACAGAATCGAACATCCGGAAGTGAAAGTGTCACAATCATAAATTGCAATTAAAACGAGTGAAACGTTTGTCCATGAAATAAAAAAAGATCGATCGATACGTGGCTTTTTGTTTTGGTATTTTATTCATCGAAATAGAACTGGGGATTCCACGAGTGTCGAGACTGAGTTCAATGGAGCGTGAAGTTGGCAGTCTGGGAATACGAATCCTCAGGATAGCGTGATTAATGAAGCGAAAATTTTTCAGCGATAAAAAAAAAATTAAAAATCATAAAAAATGATTCTCGTGCGAAAGAATATATGGAAATTCTTCTCAAGTTGTTTTTTTTTCAAAAACAACGCTTGAATGCTCGATTGACGAGAATGGGAAATACGAATGTGTGCTTGGGACGTAAATTGCGTGGAATTTACGTACTTAGGGCGTGTACGCAATGCGAAGGGAAAAGTGAAGAATAGCTGGAGGATGACTCGGACGACCCGGCACGTGTGCGATATCAGGTGTTCTTATCAGTTGCAACATTCGCGGGAAACGTTTCCCACTAGGAATTTTATTTTCTAACTTTTTCATCTTTCAAGCGAGGGATGAGCTTTTGATCGGAAGGATCGTTATCTCTTCCTTCAAAGGTCAAGCACCGATGCACCGATTCCTAGATTTGTTAACCCTTCGTATACACCTGGACTCTAGTGGACCCTAACTTTCGGGCTAAATGGTTTTAAGGGCCAATAGCCAAATAAAAAACCTTTTTTGAAAGATCCAATATTGCGCTGTTTTTTTATAAAATGCCATCTGTTGAAATTATTTTCGTTAAAATTTTATTTAATTATGTCTTAAAATAACGAAGTTATGGTTTTTTGAAAAAAAAGCACGGTTTTTCGCGACTTCATTCTTATTGACGCATATTTGACAATTTCAATTTTTTTTAATAAAAATCTCATCTGTTAACATTATTTTCGTGAAAATTTTATCTAATTATCTCTTGAAATAACGAAGTTATGATTTTTTGAAAAAAAGCACGATTTTCCGCGACTTCATTCTTATTGACGCATGTTCGACAATCTTAATTTTTTAAATAAAAATCCCATCTGTTAACATTATTTTCGTACCAAATTTTATTTAATTATGTCTAAAAATAACGAAGTTATGGTTTTTTGAAAAAAGCACGGTTTTTCGGGACTTCATTCTTATTGACACATATTTGACAATCTTAATTTTTTTCAATAAAAATCTCGTCTGTTAACATTATTTTCGTGAAAACTTTCTTTAATTATCTCTTGAAATAACGAAGTTATGGTTTTTTGAAAGAAAAAAAACGCTGTTTTTCGCGAATTCACTTATTTTGACGCATATTCGACAATATTAATTTTTTTTATATAAATCCTATCTGTTACCATTATTTTCGTAAATATTTTATTCAATCATCTCTAAAAATAACGAAGTTATGATTTTTGAAAAAAAAAATAAAAAAGTTTTTCGCTAGTTCACTCATTTTTACGCATATTTGACAATCTCAATTTTCTTTTCTACAAAATTCTAATCCTATCGCATTCTAGATACTTCACGCTACATTTTCGGGTTTGTCTCATTCAAACCGGATGAATAATCTCTTCATAATAAAAACCAAAAAAACCGATGGGGTCCGCTGGACCCCGTGTGTACGGAATTCCCCGGAGGTTTTTAAACGAAGGGTTAATATTATTAATTAAAAAGCTCGAAAATAGCGATTAAAAAATTAAAATCGAGAAAATTTGTTTGGGTTTGTTTGGGTTTGTCACAGCCACAATTTTTTCTGAACCGGGGTGAGAAAGTCTCCTCCAGTCTAGGCCAATAATACCGGACACCAAATTTGACATATCTACTCCAAGCAGGCCAAAAGTCTAGTGAGTGTTAGTTACACGATTATCAAAGTCAAACCTCGACCCGTATTGTGATCCTGGCCAGCTTCTGTAAGGATCGTAGTCCTCTATTATCGAGGGCTCCTTCTCGATTATCTCGGTTCTCGCGCAGCTGCAGGACATCGCGGAGCAAAGAAAGATGTTTATAATGAGCATTATGAGGAACAGGATACCGAGGGCGACCGCGAGCCACAATAGCCACTGTGGATGAATGCTGTAACGGTCCTCGTGCGTACTACCCAAGGGGACTGCAATCAAAAGAAATATAGATAAATAGTTTTTTATTCGAAAGTAAAATTTATTTATATGTTAAAATTTTATTATTTTATTATTTTTTTGTCATTATTTACATATATATAAGAAATTATAAAAATTGAAGAGATAAATAAATTTTATTTTCACGTCAAAAAACCCTTAAGGGGGTTATAAACCCATAAGGGTATGACCCTTATATATGTAAGGGTATATACGTATATATATCGTAATTTATTATTACGTCATATATATTTGGAAATTAAATAAAAAATAATTCATTTCAAAGTTTTAGGAAAAACCCTAAAGGAGGTAAATTTAGGGTTAAAATTTTATATGGGGAAACCCGATATAAAATTTTGTTTTTCCCATAAATATTTTTTCCATAAACATGTTTCCTATTAACATTTTTTCCGTAAACATGTCCCATGAACATGTTTTCCCATAAACATGTTTCCAATAACCATGTTTCCCATAGACATGTTTTTTTGAAAACCCATACAAAAGTTTGTTTATTTTTTTACCGTAAACTCATGAAAAATTGTTTCTCAGCATATTGGCTATCACTTCGGAATAAAGTATCACAGCGTTCAAAAAAATATCCTTGGAGGGGTTGGACAACAGAGTGTGAAAAAATTGTAAATTCATGGGGGCGAAGTCGTCGGAGCGAAAAGCCAGTAAATCATAGAACCCGTGTCCAGGAACGGTAAATTTGCACGTGAATCTAGTCAAATATTCGAATCAGGCGTTACAAGCGTACACGATAGTTCGATACGTGTACTTAGTTACGAAGTTGAGTGTACGGTATATTCATGGCTGGATATGTATGAAGAACAAGGCGGAATGTTTGCGTATCGTGATACGTTCACGGACGAATGATTAAGCTGGCTCGTACATATCTAGCAAAGGGCCACGTATAGTTACCGATGACGTGTGCCAGCTCGTATATTATTATACAGGGTGTCCCAGCTAAAAATGTCATCCTTGAAATGGGAGGTAGGGGATGAAATTCTAAGACGATTGATATAAGCATGTATGGGTCCCAGATCAATCCCTGAATTGTTATTAATTTTTTACGGTAGCC
>JAPYZJ010002888.1:0-27945 GCA_030522765.1 Ophioninae sp. B BG-2022a | reverse complement strand
AAGCCTCCTGAGTACACAAAAGAAATTTCATCCCAATCGGTTCAATGGTTTGGGAGAAATTGGCTTTTGAAATTTCGAGGTGGCCCACAGCGTGTTCGTACTTCCTTTAAAGGTTATTCTCGGACATTTTCTTAACTTTAAAAACAAACATTTTCACCATTTTTATTTTCAATAAATGATTTTCGAATCGATTACCCTGTATATACGGAAAATCAAATGGACAAGCTTCTCTTCGCGGATATAAAACAAGATGACGTATTTTTAGATTTATACTTGACGAGGTCAAAGCTTCCTCTCGGATCGGGAGAATCGCGTGAAATTTCGAGACATCGCAATCTCGCCTTTATCCGTTACACCCGCGCTGCGGCTCCGATAACTCGAAAATCACGCGGCGCCACAAAAACGTCCATCGTTGCCGTTGACGTCTTGGCACCGTGAAAATTTGTGTTCCCAGCCCGCCTCTTTACCATATTTCCTCGTCGTCTTTTGCGAGCCGATGTAAGTGTAAGGGGTGGGGGCGTCAAAGTTTAATGCTCGTAATTCTGTCATGCACGCATGCGCCCCGATGTAACTATGCGGAAAATATTTTGTTTCTTCCTCCCGGCATGCTAGAGTGCTTGTTTCGCGAAAACGTGTATACCGGGTGAACCAGCTGATTACTTGCTACCGTTCCATGTCACCTGATCAAACGAAAGTATACCTCGCGACGATGAAATAACCCCAGGAAGCCTAGAAACAAACAAACCCAAACAAACAATTCCAAACAATGATGTTTTGTCGTGTGATATTTCGCCGATCATAATTTGTCATGCTACCCTTACTACAACTTCTGAAATCTTGAAAACTACGAGAGTTGGAGATATAAAAATATATCGGACGGAAGTCGCATTTTACGGGTTATTGAGATGGCGTTCGCAACATCGTCAACATCATCATCACACAACAAAATATTACACGACAATAAAATATCCCCAAGAAGCCCAGAAACGAACAAACCCAAACAAACATACAAACAAACCCAAACAAACCCAAACAAACATACAAACAATCATACAAAAAAAACCCAAACAATCATACAAACAAACCCAAACAATCATACAAACAAACCCATACAAACAAACCCAAACAATCATACAAACAAACCCAAACAATCATACAAACAAACCCAAACAATCATACAAACAAACCCAAACAATCATACAAACAAACCCAAACAAACCCAAACAATCATACAAACAAACCCATACAAACAAACCGAAACAATCATACAAACAAACCCAAACAAACATACAAACAAACCCAAACAAACATACAAACAAACCCAAACAAACATACAAACAAAGCCAAACCATCCCAAACAAACCCAAACATACAAACAAACCCAAACAATAATGTTTTGTTTGGGCGATGAACGAACAAACCCAAACAATAATGTTTTGCTTGGGTGATGTTTCATCGTGCGATATTTCGTCGTATGATATTATGCCATGCTACCATTGGAACATACCCTGGGGATGAATGTTCCGTAACCTCCGAGACAAGTTCATCCAAGGTCATCGGGGGTCGTTTTCGTTTGTGAAACCTATACGAGGTGTACGAGCAATTGCAAAGACTGTGGTACCACCATTATCCCCGACGCTTCGAACACGTCTCACGAACCCGATCGACCTCGGTGACCTTCAATGACCTTGGTTACCAGGTCATTGTATTCGTTCCGACGGCTGCTATCGGATGGCGAGCATGAAAACTCGGCGTTTAAAAAATACGAAAATAAATCCTTCGTTTCTCGAAATCAACGCGACCTGCGAAAAAATTGTTATGGTCTTCCGATTGGCTCTCCCGTACGATGTAACTTTCGTTCGAGAAACTTTTTTCTAACCCTCGTAGTTTCGAAGATATCGTAAAGATACCGATGGCACACCCGGTATATTCCTATATCGCAATTTCTCATCTCCTCGTAAAATCGTATGCGGTGTGAAGATTCATGCGCGAGCCTGCAAATGCTCGACTCCTCCGTCCTGTGGTGTCGATGTACTCGTTATTGCGTTGCAACCCTCTCTAGGCACATCGCTACCGTGTGCCATCTTGGGTATATGCATAGTCGTATATTTCGATGGAATCCAACTTTTTGTTTCGTTTTTTTTTTTTTTCACGTTCGATGGATTTATCTCGTGATTGCTCGTTTTTTGATGATGTTCGGAAAAACGGTTTTCGCCATCTGAAAATTTGAGAGTTTTTTTCGATGTCTCGCAAATGTGCCGACTGAAAAAGAATAATTCACAAGATTAATCCGTAATGGTGACTCGGGGTCCTGTGGACCCCAGGCAAATTTTGTAGGCATATATCATAGAAAGGTCGATTGAGAATCGAACTTGTGCTGTCGTGTGTTGTTTGGGTTTGTTTGGGTTGAACCTACTAAAATATACTATTTCAAGAGTAACATAGCGTAGGTTTTTCGCCATATCGTAAAAATCAAAATGTATATGAATTTTTCAATGAAAATTGGGGTTTTTCGTTATTTTTTTCTGACTGTTTTATCGCCATATTAAAATTTAAAAACGAAAGAAAAAACGATTGTATTACTTGAAAAACATATGAAAAAAAAATAGTCGTGTAAAATTTGCGTCAATAAATCAAGTTTCCGGCGTGGGGTCCAGTATACCCCGTGTGACGTGGGGTATAAGAAGTGTGACCATTACGGGTTAAATACCTATTGCTATATTTGTCTCCTTTCAAAACTATGCAACTTTGACTCAAAACATTTTTTGCCAAAGTCCATACTTTTTGAGATATAAGCTTGTAACACTTAACTCAGGGACACCCTGTATAAACGTGAACAGCTATAAACATATCGTATTTCATATCGTACGAAAACTGCGACGCGTCAGAAGGAGAAAAAAAAAAGGAATAGAGAAAGAGAGAAATCTGTCTCCGGTCGAAGCCTGGTCCACTTCCGGTTCTGGGGTTCGATCGTGAGGGCACCTAGGACGTATAACGCGACGCGCGGAATGGAGGATCATCAGCCTCCGGTAATCGTCGGATATTAGCTCGACGGCGGCGCGTTAACTCGCGGGTCGTCGAGGGCGATAAAGAAGATCTTCTCCCTCTGAGCCGGATACGATGAGAGTATCCCCCATGGGCACGACCAGCGGATGTGGTCAACTGGCTGGGTTCTAGTACGGAGTACGCACACGCGTCTCCGTTCTCTCCATTCACGGTCCAATCGTCTCGTCCGCCGTCTCCGGCCGCGAGCTCGACTCCGGATGTTGTTATTATTTTTATTATTATTATCATCATCATCATCATCATCATCATCTTTGTTATTGGTATTGATACGAGTATCATCATTGTTATTATACCGGTGATGAAGTGCACCAGCCGGGACCCTGTCGGGACGCATTGTCGAGTCTGCTTCTAAAAAAAGAACCACAACGGTCACCCTTGACGAACCGGGTTCCCGAGACGAAAAAATACCCTGAGGTCTTTTCTAGATTTGTGCTTTTGTGATAAAACAGATCGGTAAGAATGAAAAAAATTATTCTATCATTTGTTAGTTATTTATAAGGTAACTGTTAATTAATTATTTATTTTACATTACAGATTATTTTTATGCTATATTACAATTATTACTATATTATTTATTTATTATTTTTATTTGTTTATTACTTATAAGGTAATTATCAATTAATTATTTGTTCTGTAATAGAATTATGACTCTATTACTATTTTTTATTTATTTATTCTATAATACAATTATTACTTTATTACTATTTATTTATTAATTTATTTATTACGATATTACAATTATTCTTGCATACGAAAGCACAAATCTAGAATAAAACCTCGCGGGGTTTTTTTTCTAGATTTGTGCTTTTGTGATAAAACAGAACGACAAGGACGCAACGAATTATTCTATTATTTGTTAGTTAGTTATAATGTCTTTATTAATTGATTATTTATTAGACAATAATTTTGTAATTATCTTGAAAATAATTATCAAGTAATTAATTGTTTTCACTGAAATTGAACAGTGAATATTGATTTCTGAACCAAAATTATTATTAATACGTTGATTATTGAATAAATGATTGAATAAACATTTTTGTTTTATTTCAGCGTTCATAGTTTTTTTTGTACTTAAAAACAAATAAGGTGGGCCTTACATGGGTCAGGGTCACCTTACGTGTTTTCACAAGGAGGTTTTCCCTATGAAAAAGGGATGGAAACGAAGAGAAAAAGGTTCGAAGCCCGCAGGGTGGTAAAGGGCGAGGTAGTCTCCGTCTCGAGACGAGTTCGGACTTTTGTCGTGGGCGAATAAATAAATTGGGCGTTTTATATAAAAGCGGACGGGTATATTCAACGATGGGATATCGCGATTTGGCCAAACGTGTCCGTCGTGCGCGAAGCGATGATTCTTTCTCTCCGTGGTCGCCGCCGCGTAGAGATACGATCTTGGGTTTGCAGATGAGGAGAGGGCGTATAGCGTCGGCGGATCCGTGCCGAATCGCGATTGGTATCGCGGCTAAACTCACGAAATATTTTTTCTCCTCGTTTCGTTTCCTTTTTTCCGAATTTCGATCCGCGCCACAAAATTCGAGATAAAGGAACGTGTAAAAAAAAAAAACATCCGCGCTAGAAACGTAATATCCGATTTTTTGGAAATATACCGGGTGGATGGATTAACTATAAGTACGAATCTAGCGTAAGATCATATCAATTTTACTCAAGGTCAAGTTGCATCTGAGATAGAAAGGTGACTTTTGTTTGTTTTTTTTCGCTGCAATTTCGGGTCTGTCATCCGATAGTAGCTATTAGAAGGAATACAATGACCTAAGGTCATTCAAGGTCATTCAAGGTCATTCAAGGTCATTCAAGATGATTCAAGGTCACCGAGGTCGTCATTGTTTGTTTGGGTTGGGAATCGTCAATTCAGACACGTATCCAGTTCGACCTTGTACACCTTTTGTAAACGAGAGCAATTCTCAATGACCTTGAACGACCTTGTACACCTATTACAATCAAAAGCAATTCTCAACGACCTCGAATGACCTTGTACACCTTTTACAATCTAAAGCAATTCTCAGCGACCTTAAACGACCTTGTACACCTATTACAATCCAAAGCAATTCTCAATGACCTCGAATGACCTTGTACACCTTTCACAATCCAAAGCAATTCTCAACGACCTCGAATGACCTTGTGCACCCTTTACAATCGAAAGCAATTCTCAACGATCCCGAATAATCTCGGACACCTTTGAAAAACAAGACGAATTCTTAACGATCTCGAATGACCTTGTCTCAAAGGTTACGCCAAGTTCATTCCCGATCTATATCCCAACGGACGAAAAGGGCACTGATTATCTTTGCGTCTTGGAAGCAACGATACTCAGGAGCAAATTCCGTCATTACCGGTTCGACGAGCCCAACCGTACAACTTCCGATGGACGCCAACCCCCCCCCACCCTCCGCCGACGAAGTCGCGCGACTCGTAATTTCCAACGTCCCAACGGTGCGAATAGTCAGCGGGGGGACCACCCGGTACATACACGTACACGTGCGCGGCGCATACCATATGTGAGTTTATACTCCGGTATGGGTAGTTTGAGAACTTGCGAGGTATGAAAGCGGCGCCAACATTCCCATCGTTCTAGTCGGCCGAGAAAGAAAGAGAGAGAGAGAGAGAGAGAGAGAGAAAGAGTTGGGCGGCAATAAAATCGCGCGTACACTGGCTTATGCGTCGTAGGCGTCCATTATTCTGTCTCTTTCTCTATTTCTCTCTCCGCCTCCTTCAAGTACACATTTCTAAAGGCCTCTGGCTCGGTTTAGTCTCGGGGTTTGCTCGAGTCTCTTGTTCAAACAAGTACGAAGTTCTTCGCCTCCGCCAACACCACTTCCTTCTTATTTCCATTCACAATGAGACAAGGATACGAGTTCCGCGTGTATTCTCGTCGTTCCGTTTATTTCTGGTACCGGCCAGCTGCCGATTCCCTACTCTCCTCGTTATTCCTCTTCCGATCAGGGAATGAGAAAAAATGAGCGAGAGAGGACTCGTCGCGCGAAGTTCTTTGCGATATTTAGCATACCGGTCTGAAGGCGCGCACACTCGTTCGCTTATTTCTTTCCAAGTGCAAACTTGTACCGCCAGAGGGACACAGAGAGAGAGGAGCATCTTGTGTCCCACGCGGATACTACTCGCACTCGTTGCGTGGGTAGAATAATGCCGAGCAGGACCAATGGGATGACGGATACTATCTAGGGAGTATTGGTGTCTCTCTCTCTCTGGCTCGTCATAACTATCGATCGGACCAACGGACTTTCGAATACTCAAAATTCTTACGGTCCAAGTTGATTATTTGGAAGGCGTAGGAAAATCGAACGTTCCAATGACCAGAAGGCTCAAAATTCCGAATTTGAATATTCCGAAATTACAAATTTCGTAAATTTTTAGGTTTTGTTTAAAATTATGGGTTTAAAAGTCAACTAACGAACCCAAACAAACCCAAACAAATTTCATGAACCTTTTGTTGGCATGACCTTCAGGAAATTTGTAGTTTCGGAATTTTGAGCCTTCTGGTCAATCGAAGTTCGTGTTTCCTACCCAACCCCACTTGGAATAGTCCAAAGTGTAAGCAGCAGAGTACGCAAGAAACGTTGAAAGGACGGTATCGAAAGTTCCAAATTTCACCACCAGGCCGATGGTAATACTTGTGACGATTAGTCTAGTTCATGGTTTTATGTACTAGTCTTGAAAGTCGGACGGGTTGGGTGGTTCGGAAAAATAAAATATTTTGTTCTTCGTAGGCGCTCTGGTCCGTCTGAGCGAATTTGATAATTCTGTACTTTAGCCGCTTTTTCGAAAAATAGATCATTTTTTTTTCGGCCGAGAAATAGCTTTGTTTTGTTATGGACAACGATATTATTGACCCGGAAGAAGGTTCCTGACAATTTTGATTTTTTATAACCATGTTTTACAATTTTGTAAGTTTTGTTAATTTTCGAATAAAGTTTGCGTTAAAGGAAAGCACTTAGTTTCGTGGCATCGAGGCATCGCAAAATGTAAACACACATTATTTGTTTGGGTTTGATTGGATTTGTTCGGGTACCATAACTAACCCAACAGACCGAATTCAAAATTGATGGGAACCTTGTTCCTCATCAATAATATCATAATTTATAACAAAATTAAGCTATTTATCAGCAACAAAAAAAACGGGGACCATTTTTCGAAAAAGCTGCTAAAGTACAGAATTACCGTGAATTTTACCAAATAATACGATTAACCACTTTTAAACAATATATCGAAGCACGATGTCATATTGTTAATTCATACGAATACATAAACCATACACCAAAAATATAATAACTTTTAATCCCTAAACAGGTGATATAAATTTGTATTAATTTTGACACTGTATTAAAGTACCTTTGTGACCTCATCAGTATATTCCCTGACTGATGAAACAAAACTGACGAAAGAATTTTGCTAGGTCACAATGATTTTTGTTCCAATACTGACAGATTCAAATTTTCCATGGTCGATGAGATATCGATCGATATAATGGTCGATGAGATATCGATCGATATAATGGTCGATTAGATATCGATCGATATAACGGTCGATTAGATATCGATCGATATAACGGTCGATGAGATATCGATCGATATAACGGTCGATGAGATATCGATCGATATAATGGTCGATTAGATATCGATCGATATAATGGTCGATGAGATATCGATCGATATAACGGTCGATTAGATATCGATCGATATAACGGTCGATGAGACATCCCCTCATCGATCATTACGATTTTCAGCCCTGGGTTACCGGTAACAACCCTACCATAGCTGGCCTCGAAAATAGAAAACAACTATTTTTAGCCCGAGCAAACCGTCGTGCCCAATAATGTCTCCTCTAACTCATAAGCAACTCCAACTGACACTCCATAAATATGTAAATATGTACATACACTCTACCTAGCTTAAGTACTTTTAGTTATCGACAGTCACCAACATACCGTAAGGTAATTTTTCAATGTTACTTATTTTCCCCTAGGAACGCCTCCTCAGACCGTTTCTCATAACCGTTTGACCCTGATCAGCTTGGAATCTTTTTTTTTTCGCGAACGAACTTTTATAGCAACATACTGTATGGTGTAGAGCTCCTGAAATGAAGACAAAGTTCGAGTCTTCGAGTCTTCTACGTTCTAGTCTTTTTCGATAATATATGGTTAAATTGTGCTTGTCGAAGTAAACGGCTTCATTGGCTATCTTCATTGAATTGGAAAAACACAAAGTACGACTATAACCCAATAGTTCCCAATATGGCATCTAACGGGGTGGGGTAGGAAACCCCAACGTCGATTGACCAGAAGGCTCAAAATTCCGAATTTTCATAGTCCGAACCTACAAATTTCGTAAACTTTTGGGTTTGTTTGGGTTTGTTTAAAATCAAACAAACCCAAACAAATTTCGTAAACCTTAACGAAATTTGTTGTTTCGGACTACGAAAATTCGGAATTTTGAGCCATCTGGTCAATCGAAGTTCGGGTTTCCTACCCCACCCCACAGAAACATCAACATTCCTAGAGTGGAGACATACAAAATTAAACATAGTCGTCAATGTGTAGGGATCGAGTGCACAATTTCACCGAGCAGCGCCATCTGTTAGAAAATCGAAGATTTTATTTCACCTAAATACACAACATTGATATTAAATTCGTGTCAAAAGATGGCCGTTCCAAATCGTAACGTCCGTAATCCTTAAGTACCCAGTTGGTCTATTTCCCTCTCTATCTCGTATACTCAGCTCTCTCTTAACTTCATAAGTCCAATTTTATCCATTTTCTTTTCGGACGTTATACAAGTCAACGCGCAGCGTTTTCACTTCCGGCACGAACATAGTTGCATCTCCGTACATTCTTCTCGGACCGTCGGTTCGACCAATCCCGAAAATCCGTAAACACGAGCTGTCAAATGCGAACGCGCATTATTTGCGATCGGTCGCGTATCATTGGTGGCGACGAAACGCGTATGCGGTCGATATTCGTGTATTTTAGGAACGCGCACTCTCGTGCGAAGTTTCGCGGGGGCGCCGCTAGAACGAGCGCGGCGCGAGGGGTCAGCAGCGGAGTGAGTGATGGACGCGCGCACGACCGTTGGAGATCCAACAGCGTCGGTAGACGCGAAGTGGGCGCGCAGGAGGTTTCTCGAGCGCCGGGTACGTAGACACGTGTATGCATTCGCCGCCGTCGATAGAGTTTATAAAAGAGCGCACGTTACGGATAACACTCGTCTCCGCAACGGGGCTATAAGTCGAACGCCTCGCGGGCCCCCCCCCCCCCCCCCTCCTCCCCCCTCGCCCATCCATGCCCGCCTTCGCATCTTTTCTGGCGCGTTCCACCCCGAGCTGCCCTCGCCCCGTCTCAACGGTGTATATTTATAGTACGATTATGGCGTGTTTACGCGACATGACACAGATTTCTCGTCGCGCGGGCGCGATCCTGCCAAAAAATCTTCGGATACGTTTTTCACCCTCTTCGTTCCTCGTCCGGTCGTCCTCATCGTCCACGGCGTCCCGATATCGCGCTTCGGGGAATACGCACTTTTTTTTTTCCCCCTCGAACGATTATCGCGTCAAAACGTGACGAACGAGCGTGTCGCGCCTTTCCGCCATATGTACTCGTACCACTTATACACCAGCGTTATTAATGTATAGTACACGGTGTTGCCCCGCGCAGCGTGCGCTAACGATAAGAGGTTATGAGGAACGGAGCGCCCGTAAAACGAGATCGCGCGAGGTTAACGCGGTCACGCCTTTGCGCAGATATCGGATATTCGAAGCGAACGATTGTTTCGAGCTAGAATATTGTCGCTTCCTAACGGCTCGAACGACGCGACTGTAAACAGTGGATCTTTGATGATATTGTATCGGATGCGATGAATGTGAGAAGTGCGTGGGCTGTTAGAGGTTATGCAGGTAAGTTGATTTTGGTTCTATTCTGTTATCTTCTTTTTTTTTTTTACTGGAAGTGAAAAACCGTTCTGCATCGACTGGTGGCTTGTTTGTTCTTTACACATTCAATCGACTTGAGAGGGAGCCGCAAACCCTCTCCCCTGTGGCCGCGGATCAGAGTCAGTTTCCCGCGGATTTCCTAAATGGCTTTTCAGAATTTTATGAAATTTGACCAGACATTGTCAAATCGATAGACGAATGGCTGTGTTCTCAACAAATTTCTCAAATCGAAAAAAATTACAGATTGTATTGACACGCGAGGATCGTGATGGAAATGCTGTCGAATAAAAAGTTTGGCTAATATCACGACTTGCAGGGGAGAAGAGCCGCGTAGCCATATTCGAAACACGCATTTTAGGACCTCAATTATTTGATTCTATCACATATTTTAGAAGATCCTTGGGAAACCATAATTTGTAGATATTTGTTTACGATTTTGAGAAAATATCGTCCGACATTTGTGACACTTAGTTCCGGCGAATGTCGGGAGCGGCGCACATATCGCAATTTCCGGTGTGTACGTATGTACGTATACATACTCATACACGAAGCCCGTCGGGGCTTTCGGGACGCTAGCGACAAAGTTGCCTCGCGGTAGATAGCAGTAGCTCGCGCTAATTTTGTTTTACCGACGCGAGCCGAGGCTGCGTATAAGTTTTGTGGCGGGTACGGACGTCTTAAGAACGTCACGGGTGATGAAAATAATGGAAGGGTGAAGGAGCATGAATTATTAATTATTTTAACGTCTTTAATTGAAATTACTCTTTACTGTTAACGGTAGTTAGTCGGTTGTACATATAATTGTACAAACGAAGAAAAAAAAATACGCCCTTTGATTTCATAGACAATGTTACGTTATCGCGACAATGTTATAATTCGATATTAGTGATACGTAGACTCCTCCCACTCTAGCCTCTACGGGGGTACACAACTTTCGCTTGCGTATTTTTTGATTACGCGTTCTCAAGCGTCCATTTTCTTTTTGCGATCCACCACAATTGTTTTTTATTTTATTTTCAATATCTCCTTGGGAAACTAATTAAGCTAAGAGTAATTTGTCTTTTTCGTTGAAGTGAGTGCTCCATCCACGATTCATCATTGCAAATAACATATAACCCAAACACCCACAAATTAAATTCGCGCCGCCGCACATAATAGTTTTGAAATATGTCACGTAAAATAAGTTGCGAATACCACAAACTAGTTCACCCACTGGTAGGTCGTAAAAATCCCTACAAGATCGTTCCTGTTCAGAAGAAAGCTTTGAAGTTTCTTTATGAAACAAGGCGGCTACAAAAATATGACTCGCGTTGAGAAATATAATGCAGAACCTACCTTCAAGCCCTTCGGTGACAAAAAACCGACAAACACAAGTCGAAGAGGAAAAAGCGAAATGCCATCCTCGGTTAACTTCGGGCGAATCCGTTGTAGTTTTTAACAAAATGGAACTGTGAAAACAGGGGTGGCGCCATCTAAGACCGACTTATTGTACGATGCAATGAAATACCTTGATGCCCTTCGTATTTCTCATCTACAAGGAGACAAGAGATATTCCAAAATGTTGGTTTAGGACGCTGATTTCTTTAAGAGGGTGCCGTATCCGTGACAAAACTTCGACGCAGCCTCGGCTCGCGTCGGTAAAACAAAATTAACGCGAGCTGCGGCTATCTATCGCGAGGCAACATTGTCGCTAGCGTCCGGGAAGCCTCGACGGGCTTCGTGTATGAGTATCTATACGTACATACGTACACACTGTTAATTTCGAGATGTGCAGCGCCCCGGCATTCGCCGGAACTAAATGTCACAAATGTCGGACGATATTTTCTCAAAATTTTAAACAAATACCTACTAATTATTGTTTCCCAAGGATCTTTTAAATTATGTAAAAGAATCAAATGGTTGAGGTCTCAAAATGTGTGTTTCGAATATGGCTACGCGGCTCTTCTCCCCTGTAAGTCGTGATATTAACCAAACTTTTTATTCGACAGCATTTCCATCACGATGCTCGCGTGGTAATACAATCTGTAATTTTTTTGATCGATTTGAGAAATTTGAGGAGAAGACATCCGTTTTTCTATCAATTTGACCCTGTCTGGTCAAATTTCATAAAATTCTGAACAGCCGTTTAGGAAATCCGTGGGAAACTATCACCCTAATCTGCAGTCGAGGGGGTGGGGGGCACCCTCTTAAGAATTATAAAGGACTTCCCAAGGACGCAGTATGCAAGTAAAGGATTTAATTACTGCAAGAAAATATACAAGACACGTTAATTCCGGTATTGCCTTGGCCCGTGGCTGCTGCGGGTGGTTTTTTTTACTGGATGATGTTTCCGTATTCCTTATTCAGCAATCCTTTGGATATCGCTTTTAACGCTGCACGTTTTTTCCGTAACGCTTGATCGGCTGTGTCGGATACAGAGCGTAAATAGATGTCCCAGATCCGCACGCGGTTTTATCGTCGCATTGACGCCTCTGTAACGGAATGTACGGGAGCCATGTTTCTACACTTTTTTTTTCCTGCGCTCGTTTATCATTGTTCGAACGTACGGAGGGTCGTTTCACACGCACCGAGATCGAGCTGTGGCGCTTTTCGTGCGTAATGGCTTCTTGGTTTTACGCCGTCGGCAGCCTCTTATAGCTCCGAGTACGAGTTGCTGTTCCGACGGCGGTTGAAGGTGCGGAATTGTATGGCAACAATTGGCAATAATGGCGCCACTGGACCGGGGAAACCCGAGCAAATGAGTCAAACATACAAGTCCAAATATTGACACGCAACGACCGCAGTGAACCATGCACGCGTAGCCAAATGAATTTAAAGTCAAACAAAGACTGTTACGCGGTGCGTTCGTTCAAAGAATGTCTACATAACGCTGGATGAGGCAGAAGAAATAATTCTCCAATAAATAGCTTGGAATGTTGGGTAGTACCTATATGTCTCATCTTGAGGAACCTTTTTCTTGTTCTCCGCGACAATGCGCCGACGACGATTAGGCACACAGCCTCTATCAGTCCAGAAATATTTCGATCGTCAATGATTATCATATACCCCAGTGCGAACAAAGACGATTCGGTATAATCTGGATGCTTCACCTTCGGAGAGCGTCACGCCGATTATTCGGGTGACGGGTTCTTATCCCCGGAGGATGCTTCGAAAGGCGTTCTTCCACCATATTCTTTCTAATATATTTTTTTATTTGACACATTCGAAAGGGAAAGAAAGAGAGAGAAAGAGAGGAGGAGGAGGAGAGCTCGTCACGCACAAAGGCGTCGTGGCGTTACTCCCGACAAAGGGAGATCGAGAGAAATAGCGAGGAAGAGAGATGAAGAAACAGAGTCTTCTTTCGGGGAACCGCGTTCTCTCGCGAGTAGGTGTAACTAATCTCACCCTTGGCCAAATGTCCCGCATCCTCTCTCTTTCTCTCTCTTGCTCACTCACGACTCTCATAACCGCCGTTCCGATATTCATAGCCTTTCTCCTTCTTTCTTTTTTAATCTCTCCTTTTTATCGTTCTCGCTGGGTTACCTGGGGAAGATGGTGGCTATCCGCGAATAATCGGACGGCGCCAAGACGCGAGGGCCGCGACCGAAAAGCGTTGAATTTCCATGGTCGAAGATCAACAATCGAGGCTTATATACGATGACGGGGGGAGGAGGAGGAGGAGGAGGTGGACCGGGCAAGGGGGGGAGACACGGCGACAAAGACGATGAATTCGAGGAATTTCGAAACGCGCGTGGATCTCCTAGTAACACACGCACACACACGTGTAGCGTCGTGGTACCCTAGGCATCATTAATTCGTCGGAGAACGCTCTTCGCATCTCCCTGAGAGATTTTCGTCGCGGAAATTCGCGGCCCTGTCTTTCTCGCTCTACCCTCTCTCTCTCTCTCTCTATGTGACTCTCTCAGAAAGGAGAAATAGAGAAGATTTTGGTCGGTCCGTACAAAGGAGTTGGAAGCAAGGAGGAAAACGAATAAGACGAGAGTGTCAAGGGTGAGCAGTAAGAGCTCGCGGCAGCACACACGGACCCAGAGCAAATAGAACAGTACAAGGAACGAACGAACAATTTCTCCGTCCTCCCTATTCCGTCGCAAGGAGAGTATACGTCTCTCAGGGAAGGTCCTCGGCTTACCCTCCACCATTAATCTTCGAGACAACGTCGATTCTACGAAGGAACTTTGAACGTGCCCGGACAGAAAGATGGAGAGAGAGTGAGAGAGAGAACATCGCATGGTAATAAGAGCTATAGAGGTGAAGATGACGACGACTCTCGTGTCGTCGAAGAAGATGTTGACCCAGTATGTAGAGCGCGAGTCTCAATAACCGAGTCTCAAATAATCGCAGAGTATCTGCCTCGCGTTGCTTCTTCGATATGGCAAAAACGAAAGGGCCAAGAAACAAAGCGAGGACGAGAAACCGACCAAACAAATTAAACCAGTCCCGGTCTCTGGAATAATGAGCTTGCGGAATGAGAATCCGGTGAATAAGACCTGCTCGTCACTTCTTTGCCCTCTTGTTGTCAGAGTTGCGACCAAATCTCCAAAGGAGAGAGAAACATTTCCGAGAGCCGAAATAATCCCGGAATCAAACGCGCGAACACGAATATATTCAACTTTTCTCGGCTCATACGTTTATTGTGTCCGGTCTAAGAAACGCATGGACTATTAGCCCGATCGTTGGCTGCACCAGAGGTGTGGCTGAATAGGAAACCAAGTAGCAGTTCAGACTCGTCTATTTCAATTCTAGATATCCGTGGGAGGTGACTTAACAATGATGTGATGATTTCTCGTCTCCTAGAGCTAAGAGGTGTTGAGTTTCTGTCACGTGATCGTGGATTTATACGTTCGAACTTCTATAGCTAGTCTTAGTATAGAAACAGTCTTAAGGTAGTGCATTCACTTCCTCGTTAGAAGCAAAATTGATTTTTTTGTATACTGTAATATAGCAATTCAGAATTACGTCCGCGAAAATTCAGCGTACCTTGTCGAAGATATACGACAGGAACTAATTCGTGAAATCAATGCATTTGATACACAACATTTGGGAAATACGTACAGATCGATATCTTTGGAACGGAACTATTAATAGGTTACGATTAGATACAAACTATGCAAAAAGCGGAAAATGTCAACAAAACTGTGGCGATTACAGATGTTTCATAAAAATGTAGGGTATCGGATATTCCAAGCGGATATTATCGATTGAAGTGATTAATTTTTGCCTTTGTAATTTTTTCGGAAACAGCTTTATGAAATGGCGGTTGGTAAGACCACTTGAGTCCACCTGATTGGTATTTTAGCAGTTTATTTTTTATAACAATAATTGAACAGGTTTATTACCAGCACTTGTCGAATTATTATTTTTTTATGATGAATATTATTATGCTTAAATGCATTGCATTTTTCTATCTTCAGATTCTAAAAATTATAGATATACTGTTGACTAGTAAATCCGCTAGTACTACCTTAAATACCCTAGAACATAAATACGTTCTTAAGTCTTGGAACATTCAGAGTATTCTACAACTGTTTGTAATGGTACACCCTAGACATAGGAATCAAGGTAATACGACATCTTTGAAAATTAGGAGATCCCACATATCCGTAGAACTAGGAAACGCGATAAGTCCTGGAAGTAGGAGATGCCAAATCTTCGGGTGACGACGTGTCCTACTACTAAAACATCTCTTGGAATTCGGAGATTTCTCATTTTCTAGAACTAGGAGAGGTGACGAGTCTTAGAAGCAGGCGATCCGACGTATCTTGGAATTGGATGACGACGCGTCCTCAAGCTGAATGACGAGGCTTGCAGTACTAGCTGACGACACGTCGCAGATCTATAGGACCCATCTGATTCGTTTTTAAGTACAAAAAAACTATGAATGTTAAAATAAAACAACAATGTTTATTCAAGCATTTATTCAATAATCCACGTATTAATAATAACTTTGGTTCAGAAAACAATGTTCACTATTAACTATAAGCTTTTTTTAAAAAAGCGTCTTCTGGGCCTTATTCAGACCACTGTTCCTAATAAGGCCATACCCGTTGTAACTTCGTACAAAAGAAATATAAAAAATACATAATCTTCAATTTTAAACTTAAATTTTGATAATAACATGTATAGTGCTGATAAACCACTACATATAATTAGAATAAATATTGACTAAGTAATCTTGAAAACATTTTTTGTTTTCGAAAGTTTTTGTACGTCGAAATTTAAGAAACCCCTACGTGCTATCGCATGCACTGCCTTCTGTCGACTGCAAATCTGTTTGGGTTCGCCATAGCGCGGCGGTTGCTATGGGAATTGCGGCCATTCAAAGTTAGACACTCGACGATGAGAGTTCATTCCGTTTGACTTTGTAGTTTTGGATATTTAAAACGTGGGCTTTATTAGGCACTGGGCCTTACATGGGTCAGATACGTTAGTGATTATTCAGTGACTATTCATACAATCAAATGAATCGGGTTATCAAAGATTCCCAATATATTTCTACCTCCCGGAAGAGATGGTCGGGATCTAACCGTGGAGTCCGGAAGATTCCAGGCTTTCGCATACATCTTCGCTACCGGTTCTACCGAACGATTCGTATTTCCGCTGTTCTGGTGAAAATCCAAAACTCACGGGGTGTCACCACATCCAAGCGCTTTTACAACGAGCGAGAATTTGCTCGTAAAAACGTATCATAAAAGTCTCGCCCGATCGCGTCAGATTCATATCCATTCCCTGGTTTCTCAGAGCAGTTCTCTCGCCCCTGACTGTTGGAATAGCTCAACAATGATGGTAGAACAAAAGATCGGTGTACAAACGTACGAACGTACGCGAAGCCGAACACACCTAATTCGCAACAAGAGCAGCCGGTTGCGGATGGAACGTCGGAGGGGTTCGAAGAGGGACGGTTAGAGAAGAGCGCTCGTGCGAGGGTGGGGTTTTACCGAGGAGGTTAGTAATCACGGGGAGAGTCGAAAGAGTGTCGCGGGCGTGAGAGAAAAATGCATCCTCGGGTCCGGAGAGCCCTCCGTACGAGGGGCTCGAGTATGTCAAGCTCAATTCACCGGCGAGCTGTAAAAGAAACAAAAGGAGTGCAGGAGGAGGGAAGAAGAGGATGAAAAAAAAGGAAAGAGAAATAACGACGGCGAATCAAACCGGGCGAGGTGGGAGCAAAGGGAGCGTCAAGGTACGAGGGAACACACACGCGCCGAGTTTAACACTCGTCGAGGAGAAAGAAAGAGAGGGAGAAAGAGAGAGAGAGAGAGAGAGAAAGAGAGAGACTACAACGAGGAGGAGGAGGAGGAAGAGAAACGAGAAGAACGAGGAGAAGGAGAGGAGGGTACCGCGGTGGAAGGAGAACGAAGAAGAGGACGAAGAGGAGGCAGAGTACAGAGTATTACGCCGGTGCGGGACCAGTCCCACAGACGCAAAGAGAGAGAGAGAGAGAGGGAGGGAGAGAGAGAGCGAGAGAAGAGCGTGTCGCTCGTCCCACCCATAAAAGCCACCGTGTCAACCGGCCGGCCGACAGTTGTCATCGTTCCACGCTCCGATCAGCAACACAAACGCGAGCTCATATATCGCCTCTCCTATCCGTCTAAACCCAAACAAACCCAAACGCGAGAACCCAAGCACCCATCTCCGTTTCCGCTCGACCCCAGACTCGCACAACCCAAATTCATCGTCACCTGACGTAATTCATCGCGCCGCCACGAGATTCGGGATAAAAGATCGTATGGTAGTCTACACGCGCGTGCGAAGCCAGGAAGGAAGGAAGAAGAGAGAGGAAAAAAGATTTCGAGTGCAGGGCGCACGCGCTCTTCGCCGAGAAGAAGAAGAAGAAGAAGGTGGAGGTGGAGGTGGTGGAGGAGGAGGCCAAGCGGTGTGTCGCGGACGAGAGGTGGTGTCCGTGACGTTGTAGTCCGCGTGCCGATCATCGGGATACCCGCAACATCGGATACAGCGCGAGGAGAGATCGAGAAACAGAGAGAGAGAGAGAGAGAGAGAGGAAGAGAGAGAAACGAAGTAACGAGAGAGAGAGCGCGCGGGCCTCCCACCCAGTCGTCGACTAGCTGAGCTAGCGAGTTGACCGCGAGCTACCGGACTCGATCAGCGGACTTTTCGAGTCAGTCAAGTCAATCAGTCAGTCAGTAAGTCATACATATCTCTCTTACGTTCTTACCGAAGGATCTCATCGAGTCGCTCGAGAGACTCGCGCCGACCAAGTTTCACGATCGGTTGTACACCTGTGTGTGCGGGCACCAAAACGCCGTCACGATATACCTACTGAAAGAGGAAAACGGTGACGACACCTACTAGCTGCTGATGAGTCTAGACACCTGAGTGCACCCGCAACCGTATCTCTCGAGACAAAGAACGATTAACCGTTTTTCTCATCGACGGATCGGCAGATAGATGCGAAAAAGAACGAAAGATTAAGGGAGAGAGAGAAAGTGAGGATTCGCTGATGTCGCGACCGATAGAGAACGGCACACGCGGTGCCGGCGGCCACAATACGTTATCGAAGAGGATGAACACGCGGACGTCGCACGTACGACTCTCGGCGCACTCTTGTACTCGTGCCCGTTAATTGTTATCGTCCGTATATACATATCCACGTATATACAGAATCGTACACACTCGTTTGTACACACGAACACACACACACACACACAAAGTCGCGTACCAACGTGAGTATACACGTATACAGAAGACGACGAGGAACGTTTCGAAGCCCGCACTCGGTTATAAGCGCAGTCGACTGAGAGGCGCGGTGCTGTTTGCCAGCGAGCTTCGTGGCCCCCCCTCCCTCCCCCCCGTCGCTTTGCCCCGTTCCACCCACCCCCCCAAAAACCCCCGCCCTTGTGTCTTAACGCGTTGTGTGCCGTGTGTTCCTCCTGTGTGTGTGTGCGTCGCGAGTTTTGTGCAGTGAACGGTTAATAGACCAGTGGCCGACCGCGGAGCTAGGAGGGAGACCGCGAGATTCGCGTAGACGCTGGTAACTCTAGAGGCTCGTCTGTCCTCCCGAAGAGAGCGTGAGAGATAGATATACGGAGGAAAGAAAGATAGAAGAGACCGCGAGAGTTTGAAAGATCGTAGTGCCGGAGCAGCGTATACGTACCGGAGAGAGAGAGAGAGAGAAGGAAAGAAAGACGGGATTTAGAGAATCGCGAGTTAAAACAGTGTCAGATATCCGACGGACCCGGATATAACGACTTGTATTCCGGACCGTTGTATACACGTGTACATATGATTATTTATTTACACTGATATATGTATGAGGTGCATCGATAGTTGACGGTCTGGAAAGCGATTTGCAGTAACGAGAAGATTGAAACAGGTGTTTATTCAAGATGTATGTTAAACCCGGCACGCTTTTGTCGTTCGTCCTGACAATTGTATGCTGGCCGACAAACGCGAGGGGCCGCAGGGTCGCGCCCCTCATCGAGGACGATTGGGCCAGAAGACCTCACAGAGCCGCCGGTATGTACTTCATTCTTAGTTAACTCACTACACCTTTAACCCGTGCTACCCGGATTCGCCTGAAAGCGAGTTCGGATAGTCGGAGAACTGCCGGTGATTGCTTCGGTTACCCGTAGCTGAACTAACCGGCGGTTAAACTCGAACTCCACGAAAACTCCTACCAAAGTTGCGGATCGATTTACGCAGATGGCGTTCTTAATTCGGTGTCCAAGAGGCCCGCCGGAAATCTTGTCTTTATTCCGGCGTATGTATACTGGGTCTTTGAAGGAACAGTCGACATTCGTGAAACTGTAATTTCTCTTTTATGGTTTATGCTAGGGGCTGAGTAGGAAACCCGAACTTCGATTGACCAGAAGTTTCAAAATTCCGAATTTTAATAGTCCGAAACGGTATATTCGGTATATTCAAATTCGGAATTTTGAGCCTTCTGGTCATTTCGGGTTTCCTACCCGACCCCGTTTGATATCGGAGGCCAGAATGCTTCCGGTTCATACCCTGAGCCAATCAAGGACTACAGGCGATGATAAATATTCTTCAACAGTTGATTCGTTCCACAGGACGCTAGAGCTTCTTTGCGCACGCAAGCTGTCAAGTACATTTGCATTCTTTCGGCACTAGTGGCTGACCAACTGGACCAGGTTTTTCTTTGCCAGGACCACTCGATGACTAGTTCATTTTCGTTACTTCCAACACTAGAGCGATCTCTAGCTGTTTTGGAATCCATTGGATACCAAGGATTGCCTTAATTATTGTGGATTTCACTCGGTAGAAAAAACTAAATGCTGCTGCAAACCAAACCAAAACCAAATGCTCGATACTGCTGCAGCACAGCAGTATCGAGCGCTACGCTACCTCACGGCGACGACTTTTTTTTCGGCGCTTTGGGTGCAAACACCTAACAAATATGCTGATGCCTGCAAGCCCCTCCCCGGTGGAGGTATCTTTGAGCTGCTGTCTCCGCAGTGCCGATTGCCGATTAAAGTTGCAAATGCTACGACGACGACGACGTTGTAGAGCAACGTACTCTGCACGATGTCGAGGTGACCCAGATGCCACGTACGCACTCACGATAGTGCGGTGCGCCACTAACGAAAGAGAGAGAGAGCAAGAGAGGAAGAGGGGGGGAGGAAGAGAGAGAGAGAGAGTTAGAAAGAAGAGACAGCCATAAGGCCTCTCTCTGTGCAGCGCGATTCGTCCGCGCGATTGATTCGACGCGAGTTGTGCACTCTCCGTGCTGACCTTTCCACACGCACTCACACATGGTGCACTCCCGAGTATTCTTTTTTCTGGTTTTTTTGCTTCCACCAGTATTCTCCGGTTCGTTAGCCCCTCGTGGAAGGAGAGAAACAAAAAAATGCAGTAGTATCGAAGACCAAAAAAGAAACGAACGTAAGGTAATCAATGCAGCCGTGTGGGGGTGTTTATCTATCTTATCAACCCTAATCTCTTTCTGACCCCGATAATTGTTCGATAATCGATCAATTACACTCGGGAGTGTAGATTAAAAGAAGAATAAACAATTGGTTAGGGAAGACACGTACGTAGGAATACATGCGGTGCGGTGGAAATTAATTAATCGCAGATGCACTAGTGTATACGCGCTCTCCTTTTCTCTCCCTCTCGGCGAGATCTCGATGCGATAAGAAAACGCTTTTGCAGCGCGCAAACGGATTATACGACAAGCGGACACGAGGGTGTGGTGGGGCACGGGAGACGAGGGATCGTTTCGTAATTCACTCTTCATCTCCGTCCCGCCATCTACCTCTCTCTACTATTAATAGGCGTCCTTATTGATACGGTCGTTGTATTATTGTCGTACGATCATATCTCGAATCTGCCGTTGTCACGCGTCTCGTCACCCTGCCTCTTCCACTCCTCCACCTCTCTACGTTCTGTCTCGATCGAGAGACGAAATTTTCCCCGAATATTCCGCGAATCGCGAAAATAATTTTTACCGGTCTTACAATAATGGCTCCGAGATGCGCTCGGGCCGGGGATATCGTTTGTTTGGGCTGAAGAAAGAAAAAGAGGCAAAGACTGAGAGAGAGTTGTAGAACTTTCGTCGCTCGTATTTTCGCTCTCTCTTCGCGTCTCTTTTCCATCATCTTTTTGCCTCGAACGAGCGATCTTCCCGATCCGCCGAGTGAAAGATAATAAACAGCACGAACATCCGCCGTCCCTTAATCATTTTACAAATAATTCTAGCGTTCTTCCTTACTATTCGCCTCATAAGTGGATCGCTGATCGCAAGCAGGATAGTTAAAAGTGCCAACTGTATTATTTCAAGATAGAACGCGCAAGTGCTCGGTTATCAGATGGCTGCTTGATTACTTTTTTATGGTTCAGATAATGCGCGAGTTGCGCGTACGTGTAAGCAAAAGTCTGAGAAAACTTACCGTTCCGTGTGCCAAAATCTATGAATCCGAAGTCGGAAGTTTCGACACGGTACCTTATCGAATATCAGATTTATTGCTGAGTCAGAATGGTCCAAAGCTAGCCCCGGTCTTTTCTTACCGGTTGCGAAACGTAGAGAATTGAGTTACTCCGTGTTCCAGGTAAATCGATTTCACATCGAAATACGATGTATCCGGTTGAGTGTAGTGGTATCTGAACGAGTTTACAGCGCGCGTCACTTTTGACTGACTACTGTGTGCGTAGCAGCTTGAAACGCAATACACGAGATTCGCACGTATGCTCGGGTAAACCGGTGCATCTTGACGGCCGTTCAACAGCGTATTTGGATTTTTATTGTGTACGAGAGTGAGGAAGAGGAAGAGAAACCAGCAGCACGTCTTCTCCTTAATTGCGAAGAAACGACAAAGATAACGTTCGCCCGGTTTTCCTACGATCGTCGTGGACACCGAAGCGCCGCGCGATATACTTCTGTCTCAATTATTATCTTCAGTGAGATTGTCACGATAGGTGCGTGACAATAGCGCGCTCTTGTATCGAACGCGTCATTCAAATATGAAATTACGGATAACCGGTAACCATCTTGGAGTTTTAGTAGACAACTACATATTTGCACACGTCACGTGCCACAGCATGGTGTATTTCTTTTCTGATTTATTTTTGATTTTTTATTCCTCCCCGTACACACTTTCGGGTTTTTACGTCGCCGTAATCACCGTGCAATTTCTGACACGGGCATAGGGAAACTGCGGAAAACCTGTGCCGGTATAGCCGGTCCCAAGGTCTCCCGCTCTAACGAGTTTCATTGAAAAATTTCGAAGAAAAAATCTCGGCCGCTACTGGGGTTAAGCAACAATCGATTGGCAACTAAACAGCCATGGTAAATAATTAAAAAGCGTAGTGGTCAATTAGGCAAGCATGGTGGGCAACTATGCCTGCACCATTGGCTAGTTATGTGGGATAAGGCAGGAAACAGGGCGCAACATAGTATCGGTAACCTGGTAGTGCAGCAAGTAGAAAATGGTACACGACTAGGAAACCACGTAGCGGTACACTGCTCAGGTCTCTAATAGCGATAAAAATGGCATACATCACACAGAAAGCCTACCGGTGAAAATCTGCAACCGGAGGCAATAGTGCGAACCTGGCACACCATAATCTGAGCTATTATGCAGATATCCAACAGTAGGCAGCGTAGTTGTTAACATCAGGCGCTATACACCGTTAACAACTATGCGGCACGCTCTATCCCGAGTTAATACTGTTAGGGTTACTTCTAACTAATCTTTTTTCCCTTCACACTGCTTTTCGTCAATCTCCATATTGTTTGCTATCGTTCCGTCGGCGACGAAACGAAAGGAGGAATACAAAATGAGCCGATGAATCGCCGATGGCGCCGGAAAGCGGATGACGGAGGACGGGCACGGGTCCCTCGGTCCGGACGTGTGTATAAACGGTATAACGCTCGTTTCGGCAGACGCGAACACCTGTTCACAAGGCGCGATAAGTGCCTGGGTGAACGTGTCTCTTTCTCTCGTGGAGGCCCGTCCCACCGCTCGTGCGGCTACTTTTTTTTATCTGACTCTCGCGTTCACCTCTCTTCCTTCTCTCTTACTCTCTCTCTTTCTCTTGACATCTCCCTCGGGCTTTTCAACGGACTACCGCAAGCTCATTAGCGGCCGAGTATAGTACACGAGCCGGCTATGCTACAACACGAGAGTGGATCTTTGGTAGTAGGAGGGAAGAAGAGAGACGGATGGTGGGAGGATACTCAAGCTGGCGCGGGCCTTTTCCTCTCGCGTGACATCGCTCCATCACCGAATCAACCCAGTTATCGTTTTCTTTTTTTTTTCTTTTTTCATCCTCCTGTCCGCCCTTCACATTGGAATCACAACATGTTTATGGGCAATTTAAAACTACCACGAAATTGCTTTTGCTTCATAGCCTGAAGGTTGATAAAAAATATTTACGACGATCTAGCCCAATAGGCAGGTAGTCCAAACCTAAACAAGACAGATTCAATAGACTACTTTTCTGGAAGTCTTTTGATCCAATCCAATTGGTACAGACTCTTTGATGAACTATTGATTCAGATGGTGATGCTTGCAAACAGTCTTGCAGGCCGTTGTAGGGGAAGGAAGGGCAAGATGGAAGAAGCGGGCAAAACGGAAATTATCTACAAATCCGAACCAAATGACTGGGCTCGCTAGTTGTGACGCACCTAGAAAGAAGCAGCCATCTTAAATCTAGAAACGGAATTTAGTCCGGCTCAATTCAGTGTCCAGTCAAGTAAATATATTTTGTCTATTTTGTGGTGAACAATACATCGATCAACCAATAGAAGACTGGTTAAAATGCCCTTGTCATGGTTGCGCACATGAGTTGTGCACCGATATTGAAAATGGTTGTTTCGTGTGTGTCAATTGTAAAATATAAGATAATGGCGTATATGCCATCTTGCCGTTCAAGCTTTCCATTTTGCCCTCATTGTGAGGGCAAGATGGAAATTTCCAGTTTTGCCTTACGACTCATATCAACTGATTTATCAAATATTAATTGTTATTCGTGAAGAAGTTTTGTAGTTTAATAAGATATCTTTGATGGCTGATTAAAATTAAAGTCTTATATTTGAACGTTTTGATATTATTCTGTTATTAAATTAAACCTTTCATCTTGCCCTCCCCTTCCCTACATATTGGTACTTAGCGCACAGATCCTAGTCCGTTTGCTAGTTCAAATATGCTGCATATATATTGGGCTATATCAAACTCATCCAGGTGGACCCACTGTCAATTCCCATAGGAAACCCGATGTTTCTTTGGCAGTCAATGGACTATCCATGAACCTACATCAACAACTACGCGATTGCATTGCTACTGAGCTCTGCGCCCTGAAGGCTTCGGTAAATGGATCTTATTGAAAACCGCTCAGGAGCATAGTTTGAAAGACTCACGGAGGAGAGAGGGCGTGAGGGAGAGAGAGAGAGAAAGAGAGAGAGAGACTGCAAGGCACGGCAACTGAGAGATCCTCGTTGCGAGATCGCGACGCACGGTTGACCGCAGTCATGTCAAGACAAAGAGGTTCCTTGTGCCCGGAAGAAGTTTTGCCATAGCGAAGTGCGCAGTGGGCGCGCAAGGGCACGTTGTAAAGTTGCAGCGTCGCGCAAACGTTATGTTACAACAGGGGTCGGCGAGTAGTTTTAAGTGGGGTCCGGATTCGGTGTAAAATTTTTAATCGTGGCCCAGAAAAAACTAATCATTAATAGGTACGGTTTTTTAAATTTTGTTTGTAGGTAATTAGGTATATTTAAGAATATTTGGTGAATCGACGTTTGACCTTCCGCCTGATGCTGATGGCTGTGTTACAATATGGGTGACCGGTGATTACCCGCTTCTTATATCTACTTGGACAATACTGTTGTCACTAGATATTATTCCTAGTTGATCCTAGAACTTTTTACTAGTTACACGATATTGGTACTTCGTAGTTCCAGTATGCAGACATGGGATCTAAATTTCTAAAATCCCGTGAACGTTCCATGGATGACACTTGACATAGAACGGTATTTATTTACTGCGCTGACGTCGCATCATACTTCCGGTCCGGCGATTTTCTTCACGGCACTTTTCCCACTGTGTTTAGAGTTGGCGGGAATGAAAAAAAAAAGGAAACACCGCGTTCGTAGAAAGCGGGAGAGGGCGAGAGGAAGGGAGAGAGAGCGGTCGGGGGTTGGTCGAGCTCGGTAGCGGAGCTGTTTCGAGTATATTTAGCCCTGCAGCAGACACAAAACGACTCACCACCTCCGCGCGACCATTCCCTCTTCCTCTTCTTTTCTTTTCATTCTTCTACTTTTTCTCCTCCTCGTATGGGCCCCCTTAGCGAAAACGGTACGAGTAACAACGCGTGTCCATGATGGTCTTCCTGCAGGGACCATAGAATCGATGACACGTTTCCGATGACGCTCGAGTGACCCTATCCTTGACGCACCCATCGGTGGGGTCGCCACGCATTCTGCGCCAGAGCAATTATCTCTTATCCGATCGTAAGATCCCAACTGGCGGGCCTAAAAAGACGACCCAACGTCGCTTCATGTATGTTTGGCTTAAGGGATCGTCTCAGTGGGAATATTTCAAAAAATCGTTTGTTTTCATTATCGTATGGTATACACTGCTCTAAGCATTATTTCAAATTTTTAAATCGAAAGTCAGATTATTACGGTCGCTACAGCGTTTCTTGTAAAAAGCGAACGGAGCGGGACATCTGCTCAGTCAGTCTTTAAACGCGTTTTTCTCGGAATGGTGTTTTTCAAAACGGTGTCCACTCTCAAAGGAAGAGTTTTGAGGATATCTATTTCCAATTTTGAGAGAACATTTTTAACGTCATTCTCTATTGCGCTATGGAAGTTTTTTTTTGACGTTTGACAATATGGCAGCGGTTTGAACAAAGAGTATCGAATTTGGCCTTTTTTTTCGACGGTTTTTCGTAAAAAATAATAGGAAGGATAGGTTTAACCCTTCGAATGCATACTTCCGCCGCCAACTTATAAGTGCATACTGAGTCAATCTGACCCATGACGTTTTTCAAATTGTTGTATTTCGGTAAATATGCATTTTTTGTTTTCTTTTGTAGAGACGTTTTTTGTAGTAAATGATCCATATTTTATGGCCCTGAATTGATTTTAGTTTTTTATAGACACGAAAATTAAATGCCAAAATATTAGCTCAAAGTGGGGCATGCGTTGAAAAATACGTACTTACATTAAAAACAGTTGTGGGTCAAAACGACCCAGTATGCACTCGAAGGATTAGCCATATACCAGAAATAAACAGTCACTCTTGCGTTTCGATATGTACGTTTAAATATTCACGGGAACGACTGACATTTTGCGGTCTTCCATAAAAAGGGAGTGTGACGAACGCCGAGCAGTATAGACGTCGTCCGGCTGACCATATCGCTCCTTTTCCACTTGGCCCTCCTCCGTATCATCCCGTTATCCCTGTCTTTGGGGTTCTACCGCTCCAAACTGAACCGAAATATGGACAACCGCTTTTTCTTCTCGAACGTATCTGGAAATGAGGCTTTTAACAAAAAGATATCAGTTACCCTTGCGATCACTCGAATCACTCGAGGAAAGGAAATAAATACAGGATGTGTAAATTTTGTGAGGAAATACGACGCGAGTTCGGACGAGAGATTCGCGGACGGGACGCGCCTCTCTCGTTTGAGTCATATATCCATATGAACACACACACACTCATACATATAGACATAGGATAACCACACGTATAAATATATGTGGAGGAATAACGTATGGAGACGCGGGGTGGGTTGGGCCTGGAATATGCGTCGCCGCTTGCATTTGCATACTATTTTACTTTTCTTCTTTCCTTTTCATCGTTCGTTTCGCGTATTTCGTTTGTGTTCGTGTGCGTGTTTTTTTGCGGCTGCACATGCGTATATTATTTCCACTTACCGCGTGTTCCGTATACGACACGACTGTGATTTGTTTTCGCATAGTCATTGAGTCTGGCGATATGTATGTATATATATATATATATATATATATATATAATCTATGTGAGTGCCATATACACTTATTGAATACCACATGCACCCACTATAATGTACACGCGGTCGTTTTGCCTGCGCTAGCGAATTCAAGATAGAACGTTGACTCCCTTCAGCTCATGTATGATAGGTGTGGTGGAATGAAACTTCCAATTCTTTTTGGCTGAGAAATAATGACTCTGCGCAATGGTTGGAAGTATCTTATTAAGTACAATTGCGGTAAGGTACCTGACCCATGTAAGGCCCGGTGCCTAATAAAGCCCACGTTATCAATATCCAAAACTACAAAGTCAAACGGATTGAGCTCTTATCGTCGAGTGTCTAACTTTGAATGGCCGCAATTGCCATAGCAACCGCCGCACTGTGGCGAACCCAAACAAAGGATGATGGGCATTTTGGTATCGGTTGTCACTTGTGTTCAATCAAGATGAATCATATATCGTTGGATAGCCCTTTTCAAGTGAACAAAAAAGTACT
>JAPYZJ010002887.1:0-21775 GCA_030522765.1 Ophioninae sp. B BG-2022a | reverse complement strand
ATCATTCAAAGTGAATTATTCAACGTGAATTCACATTTAACGTGAATCATTCAAAGTGAATTCACATTTAAAGTGAATTATTCAAAGTGAATTCACATTCAAAGTGAATTCACATTCGAACTAAATTATTCAAAGTGAATTCAAAGCGAATTATCGTGAATTGGAGGCATTTTTTATACTACAATAATGAAAATGGACTTTACGAAGATTAATTTTTGTCGTCGCAGCTGACTCTATCGTTTATTTACCTGGACGTGTTTTGGTCATTCCGTTCGTTAATATGTTGACGACACTCGTCGTTTTAAGGATCGCCAAGCGAGTTCCTTTCGTTCTGCAAAACGCCGCAGCCTCCTGCCACGTGAGTTTGCCGTGATAAAGAGTATAGGTACTTCGACTTATTTGTATCCATTTCGAAGGTACTGGAACACCAATCGCTGTATCTAATTCTATGGCGAAAAGGAAATAGCGTTTATGGAAATTTGCCCCAGTAATTATGAATTTACGGCTTCAATGAAGAGAATGACTTTTTTCACATATGATGGGACGCTGGAGACGACAGTCAAGGTCCACGAAATTGGGATTGTCGTGACTGCGTCGATCTATGGCTAGACATTCTTTCGTAGGCCTCGTCGGTTCTCGCGTCCATGGTGGAAAATTTTCGACGTTGGGTTCCATGGGAATGTCAGATTTTGTTCCGGACTCGATTGAGGTGTCTATCCAACTCCAGCTGGAATTTATTCTTCGCCCACCTATCCAGGAATCCATCATTTCTACACCCAAAATTCTTCGTTATCAGTCAGCTCTGAGTTGATGCTTTTTTTTTATTTTGGCATTTTTAGTAAATTTTATTAAAAGAATATTAACGCAAATATTTCAGCAGGATGAAATTGAGAATTCTCGAAACATTTTTTAAGGTACCTATTCGTAGATTTGCAAGTCTGGATCATGTAGTACGTGTTTAGCTTTACAAATACCTAATTTAATTATCTATCATAAATGTTAATTTAGGAATGTTAAGTTTTTTATTTTTTATTTTAGAAATGTTGATTTTTCACTTTCAATAATAATTGAAGACTTAGCGGATCCTAAATTTTGATGATATAATAATATTAGAATTTGCGACGATTCAGTACGATTTGTTTTGAGACGATCAACCCCTTAGCCTACAACTACGGGTATAGCCCGTAGTAGATGATCGGACCAAACTTAACCCATTAGTGCCCTGTCTTAGTCAGTAAGATCAGAAAACTAGAATCTGGGAGCTTCAAAATATTTTTTTTGTGATTCCGTTACGATGATTTTTCAATGAAATACAGCCCGTCAAAAATCACCGAAAAAATTGCAATTTTTTTCTACTCCTTTAATTTATGTGCGTAGTGTATTATCGAAATATTCAGTCGAAATTTCGATACAAATTAATGTGTTATTATTCTATCAAAAACCATAAATATATTTTTTTTTTAATTTTTAAAGATTTTCTAATATCCATTGTTCAATGGTCAGTAGATATTAAAAAATCTCCAAAATTTTAGAAAAATTGAATAATTATAGTTTAATAATCACACATGAATTTTAATTAGAATAGCAACACATTCATTTTTCCGTTTAATATCTATTTAATACCGACCAAGATTTTTTCGAACGTGACGAGAAATAAATTCTCGAATTGCAATAATTTATTTATTATTAACGAAATTGAATAGTTTTGCTGAATAGAAACCTATGTTGGAATTTGCTATCGATTTAGCGATAACGAGAGCTTTTTCCGCGTTGTCCACTATGGCCAGTCTGGCGTTGTAATTTTGGCACAACATCCGTCCCTCGTCCCAAGTCACTCGCTGAGAGACGAACATGTATTGTATTCCATTCAGAGGCCAAAATTCAACTACCGGTTGTCGATCGTCATTGCCTATAGTGAATATATGTTTTACCAAATAAAAAAATATTAATAATAAATTAGAATCGTAAATAAAATTTTGTATCATTTTCACCTCAAATTAGTCGCTACATTTTCAACCAACTTATCATTTGTTTATCGAAAAAAGTATAAAAAAGCAATTCTATCCGACGTTTAAAATCAAATTATTTAAACCGAATGTAGTTACTCACATTCACGTCTTGTAAACGTTTCTTTCGGCCACGATAGTCCACCTTAAACGGTTTCGACATTAATAATCATTTATTTACAGAGAAATAATGACAAATAAAAATCCCACCTACGAAATTATCAGAAATTAACATCCTCAGATTTTTATCAATTTTCTGAATATCAGTATCAATTTTTTCCGAATTTTCAAATATCGGTAGAAATATTTTCCAACGTTTCGCATATCAGTATAAACTTTTTCTAAATTTTCGAATATCAGAATAAAATGTTTCAAATTTTTCGGATATCAGGAAAATATTAATACACGATGTTCCTAAAACTTTAAGCTTCAAAAATGTTGAGTCAAATATTGTTTTTTTCACTCGGACCTGTTCGCTTAAATTGACAATTCATTTTATTTCCTATTCTCTTTGAAATAAATCTATCAGTAATCATTTCGATCGATACGAGTCGTAAAATATTTCAACGAGCATTTCAAGATTTATCGTAGCAAAGTCTCGTCGGAGTTATTAGAAAAATGAAATTGAGAGATATGAAAATTTGAATGAATTAATTATTATTATATATGCGGAATAAAGCGAAGTATATTGACTTCGATTATCGTGATCGTGGATTTCTTGTAAATTGTCACAATCTTACCACAATTAATCGTTTATACAGATATTTTTTTCGATGAAACTGTAGATCTTATGATAATTAAACTCACCCGTAGGAATCACGAGAGAACAGGTTATCGCGGAGAACAGGATCACGATCGAGGTCAGCGACGTACGATCGAGTATCGGTCGATTCGAAAATTTGCTCATTCTCGTTAAATATGTAATTTATTTACCTTTTCGCGCAAAGTTAATTTTATTTTTTTTTACACTTCATCGGTATCGAAAATTTCTTCGTTTCTGTCAAGCTCAACGCTCGAAAGCCCGGGAAATATTAATCGTCGACTGGTCGAAACTTCGCACCGGCGTTATCACCGATTTCATTTTTTCTTCTCGCCCGAAGCGTGCTTTTAAGAATTCTCAGTCTCACGACCGTTCAAAACCCTAAATAATTGACTGATATCGTGATTAATGGCGCGATATCGCCAGTTTTCATTCGCTGCCGTCAATTAAATCGACCTAAGGCGGTCCGCCAGCGAAAAGACGCGTAAACTTTACGCCCGAACGATAATGTTTTTCTCGGCCTTTTTTTCCCCTTCGATACAATATTCATGCAAGTGAATCATTGGGAAATACGCGTGAAAAAAAAAACAATGCGTTTGCGACATTACGAAACCAAAAAATAATCAATGGAGAAACATTTTTTTTCTACTTTTTCCTTAGCGTTTATTGAGTCACCATAATACGTTTTAGCAAGGGTCAAAGAGAACAGTCAAGCCATTCGGGTCAAGTGTGCGCACTTGGTAGTTTAAAAAATCCTCATAAATTTTCCCTTCGAGATCAATTCTATCAGTTTATTGTATCGATGCGATAACACGGTCGAGAGCAGCGTCACCTATTATCGGGGCGAAAAGCGCATTGGCCAATTCGCGAGGACAGCAAGTGGCAAGGACAGGTAAAACGAGCATTATCTGTGCTAAACGATGGCCCTGATCACCCTGATCATGCAGATGTCGTACCAGTCTTTCAACGGCTGTGTCGTTTGCCAACGTCATCAGACGGAGACCCCTCATACTTTCGGTCAATTCTGCAAAAATTGCAAATATGATCAACGGTCGTTGGAGTTACTCGAAATGAATTAAAAAACCGATATTAATTGTATAATGATGAAACGATTTTTATTATATAATTATAAACCAATATCAATAATAAATTAAGAAAATAATATTAACAATATGATAATGAACCAATATTAATAATTAATTAATACAAAAATATTAATTGTGTAATAAAAAACCCAAATTAATTATATAATAACAATCTCATGTTAACATCACATTTGTATAACATTATAAACATTATAATACTGTAAAGACAAATTGGCAAAACTCTGGCTCCGAATTAATTAACTATTGTTTGCAGAACAGAAAAAAAAAACGATTTTATGCCAAGCAGGGTTCAATCATTTTCATCAAAGCTCATTTCGACAATTGTTTGCAATATTTTGAATCGAAGATTCATTTTATTTTGAAAAAACAAATGTTTTGTTTTTTTGGGAATGGAATATTTAATTACCTGGTCGACAAAGTGCAAAAGTTTCCAAAGTTGCAACTTCGATTTCGTCCGGGCGAACCCTCGCGACGATCGCACGAGCTGAAGCGAGATATTTCAAAGCTGCTCTTCCACTCGAACTGGAATTTCTCATTTGTAGATCAACTAGGTCGATTGGCCAGGTCGAAGCTCGCAGGACGAAAATCGATGTCCAGCTCCGTCTGAGTATTGCATTCTGCTCGGAAAATTCGAGACTCGAGAAATCAGGATTTCTTCGAGCTCCCCTTATCGCGGACAAAAATATCTGGGCCGATATCTCGTACTGTATTGCTTCATCTGCCAATTCATAATTTCGTGATATTTTATTTTAGTTTACATGAAACTTCGATATTATTCCGAATTTTGGATTCATCAAAAGTCCATTCCAAAATATGTATTCGATATATACATCGGCAATTTTTAAAAATATGACAAAATTCACTTTTTTTTTCATTTTTGTTTAAAGAGTTAAAAAATCGAAACCCAAACAAGAGTTTTAAAAAATATCACAGAAATGTTTTTTGTCAGATTTTTGAAAATTCTTGTCGATTTGTAGATCAATTATATGTATAGGGATGCATTTCCGAAAAATTAATTTAAGGACAATGGATTTTCGAAAAATGCATTTTTGAACGGTACATTTAAAAAAATGCGTTTTTGAAGATTACATTTTAGGAAAATATAATTTTTCATAATTTCTTAGCTTCGACTTCTTTATCGTAGTGACTTTTGTATCATCGTATACTTACTGGGCGACACCACTCGTGGTAAGAATGGATTTCTGACGAACGATGGATGTGTCATACCGGAAGTCGTGCCAACTTCCTGACAAGATTTTGTCAGTTCGTTTACACCGATGGAACAGACTTTCTGGGTGGATGAAATTTCGATAGTGGAATTGTTGTATTTTCCAAAGGCACTTCCAGAAGGGTCGTTATGTGTTCGATGCAAGGTGATACTTGATGTAGACGACGATGTTCTCACCGAGTTTTTTAAATTTCGGGGTCCCCGTTCCTCTTGCACCGCTGTAGACAGCAATAGAACTATTTTTTGAAAATTTGCGATTTATAGAAGTATGAAGAAATCATTTTATAGTATTTTTCAATTTCTGCTGAAAATTATCGTTCAAAATTATTTTATCCAACGATGAATTAATTTGAAAAATGATTGGTTTTATTAAAAGAACTTATTTTATGTATTTATAAAAATTTATATCCGGCAATTATTTTATAAATTTATAAAAGAATTCTTTTCGAAGTTACCTACTATTAATTTTATTATATTTTCAATTCTTCGATATATTGATAATATTTGAAATAAATTGTTGAACTTCCATTATTTCCATATTATTAATAATAAAAAAAAGAATTATTAATAATTCACTTAATATTAATAATTCCCAGTTGCCAGATTGTCATTGTCGTCCAGTTCGTTTCACGTTTCTTTTATGGAACAACGATGAGAGCCACAATCGAGAATACAGATCAAAGATTATCGTCGATCCTTTATTCACACTGTGATACCCGTGAATCGTTATCCTGTCGATCGTCAAGCAGATTGGAAGCAAATAAGTGGTCGTAGTTCTTTTCAAACGCGAATCCAGGACAAATGATCAAATCAACGTCAAATACAATATCTCTTTGGTCAGGCCGTACTTAAGTGTGGAATGTCCTCGTTCTCTTCTTCAACGGAAACGACTAATGGACGATCCATTCACAGGGTAATCTCCTGACCTTTCAGACCACCAAAACGTAGCAAAACTTAATTTAATGATAAATAAATCCAATTCAACTCGAAATTAATTAATTTAATGATAAATAAATTAAAAATTAATAAATTCAAAATTAAATCATTCAACATTCAAATTAACCAAAAAAATTGGCCCCAAAATAAATATTCCGAGAGTGATAACTATTAAAGTTTGTAAACAAATAAAATTGCAGTCTCGTGCGATATAAAAACGATTTAATCATTCTTGATGATTTTTCAACGGCAGGTATCTGTCGCAACATTTCTTTGCTCATTTTTTGTTGAATTTCGAGCTACCATGAAGTTAAACAAAAGCAAATAAGTATTCAGGGATCCATTTTCGAAAAATGCATTTTTCAAAAATGCATTTTTCTAAAATATATTGTTCTCAAAAGCATTTTACGAAAATGCGTCGTGAATGAAAAAAAAAAGGAAAACAAGAAATTTCCCAACCCGATTGGTCTAGTAAAATATTTGTTTGATCGTACAATCAGGTCGACTCTGACAACCCTCTCGACCGGATGAGGCAACGGGCGCGCGCGCGCAAGTGTCGGTTGTCAATTAAATCAGTTGACACGTCCGGGCAACGATTTTGTGCCACGGTGTGTATGTATAGGCGCGTGTCCCGCACGTGGCCGTATTTGCATCTCGTTGTTACCCACATCGCTATTATAGTGACAGCAAATACATTTTTTTTTTTTCGGTTTCTGGACTCTCGAATCCGTGCTTTTTCGCCTCTTCCATTTTTACCTGTTCCCACAGTAAAAATAGTCCGACGGAAAGGGAACAAATTCGCGAGGAATCGTGAAGCACAAAATCACAAAATCTCTTTCTTTTTTAAAATAATTGACTCACCTGCTGTATTCATACGAACTGCGAAACATTTTTTCAAACGACAGTGTGGACACCAATTTCTTCGTGCCTTGTCCACCGAACAGGTTCCTGTACCCGCTGAAAATTTTAGCACAATGCAAAATATAAATTCGAGAGATTTTTATTTCGCGATCAAATATTTTCTCCTACTTTAATTTTTAGCTAAACGAGGTTTTTTTTAGCAATTGCAAAATAAATATTCTAAAGATTTTTATTTCGTGATTAAATATTTATTCCTACTTTAATTTTTAGCTAAACGAGGTTTTTTTTGCAATTTAATTGCAACATAAATATTCAAAAGATTTTTATTTCGTAATTAAATATGTTCTCCTGCTTTAATTTGTAGCTCAACAATATTTTTGTAGCACTTGAATTGCAGAATAAAAATGCAATAGATTTTTATTTTGTAATAAAATATTTTCTACTTCTTGAATTTTTAGGTCAACGATGTTCTTTAATATAATTTTTTAAATAGACTAACTTCCTGGAATGTAAGTTTATGATAGATTTTTCTTTTATAGTGATTTTTTTCCGTATTCCACCTTTTTATTATTGCAGAAAAAAATCATGGAAATAAATGCAATATTATTTTAAAATAAAACATTATTTATTGCAATTTTTAAACGGTATAAAAAGATATTTGTTGCAAAGTGTATTCTTATTTTTGTTTGTGACATAATATTATTTTACTAATAAAAATAATGATATATACTTTTTATAGCAAAATAATACTTCTTATTGCGAAATAATATTACGTAACATGCCACATAATTAGCATTAATGATGATCGTGTCAATTGTTACTCCAAAATAACAATTACCAGCTTGAATTTTCATAAAAAAGTGAGTTCTCGGAAAAATCTTATTTTAAAAATCGAAAAATAAAAAATGTTCGTCTTTTCGTTCACATTTAAAAAAAAAAATTTTGGGTAACCTATGCACGTGTAAAGGACTCCGCGTCGAATAGATCTCTTGAAGAAGCAGGAACAACCGTCGCAGCAGTAAACCCCATAGTGTTTTCCGTAAGAACGGTCACCGCACACTTTGCACGCCACAGGTGTTGGCAATGTTCTGCCTAATGGGAATATATTTTGGTTTTTGATATTTAATCAATGGGATTTCAAGCAACTAATTACCGAAACTAGCAAACTATTAAAAATTTACCAAAAAAATTACCGAATTGACAAAAAATGGTCAAACTAACAAAAATTTACCAAAAAAATTACCGAATTTACAAAAAATGGTCAAACTCACAAAAATTTACCAAAATAACTACCGAATTAACAAAAAATTGTGAAAATTATACTAAATTACTAAAACTAGTAAACAGCAACAATTCAAATCCTTTTGACGTTATTCGTCATAACCAAAGTCAGCTTGACTTCCCAAAACAATACTAAAAACTGTCGTTCCATTCGAAATTCGTAAACTCACCCATTATTTGAATTTCCGTTCGGTCTTCGACTTTAACGCAAGTTCAGTGCTTCATTCAAGGCTCTGTAATCTCTGACGATAACAAACGGACTCGACTATCAAATCGGACGACCCGACTGTTGGATGATCGTAGCTCGAGTGAGGTCGAAACTTGCGATAATAACTCTCGAAGGTAAGAACTATTTGTGCGTCGTGGGAGGGTTGCGGGTTGTGCAGGTTGACACCTCTCGATATCCCTGCTGTGTGAAGGGTCGCCATACTCAACGGACTCGCGTAATCACGGAACGGGGTTGGTTTTTATTGTTCGAGTTGCCGGAGGGTGGTGGGATTTGCTCAAACGTTTTCGTTCGTCGACGTCGAAGCTCGTTGGATAAACATTTGCTCGGGGCTGGACAAGATGACACCGGACCACGACGTAATCACGTGCTTTTCTTTCACTTGCATAATTTTTCATGGAATTCCCACGGAGCAATCGAATGAATTATATATTTAAAAAAACAGTACATTGACGAAAGTATGAAAATAGGATACAACGAAAGAAAACAGGAAAATGAAATAGGAAATAGGAAGGAAAATAGGAAAATAGAAAATATGAAAATAGAAAATATGAACATAGAAAATAGGAAAATAGGAAATAGGAAAATAGAAAATAGGAAAATAGAAAACAGGAAAATAGAAAATAGAAAATAGGACAACAGAAAATAGAAAAATAGAAAATAGGAAAATAGAAAACAGGAAAATAGAAAATAGAAAATAGGACAACAGAAAATAGAAAATAGGACAACAGAAAATAGAAAATAGGACAACAGAAAATAGAAAAATAGAAAATAGGAAAATAGAAAATAGAGAAAAAAAGGAAAATGAAAGAAAAAAAACGTATTATTTTCAATACTCGGAATTAACCATACGTTATAATTGATATTGCAATTGATTCAAGGAAAGTAATATCTGATGGACCTTTGGCTAAAAAACTGGTGAAAAATGAGAAAATCGTGTATTTTAAAATTTAAATCGTATCCTACATGTCAAAAAAGAAAAGAAGGGAAAGCAGGATAAACGACAATAATGAGGATTATCGAAAATTCGATAAAATAACATTTTCCTTCAGATTTCTCGTTCGGAACGATTTCATTATTCTTCATTTATTGCATAAGTACACGAATCGATTACTTTTCTTTCGTTATTCTTAATTAATAGATAGTAACTCCGTTACGATTAATGATACGATACGCTCTAGAATTCAGTGTTGTTTTTTTTTTAGGTGACAGGTGACAGGAAATTAGCATTCAATCCACTAAACGTTACCATAACGACAATTATATTTACAAGGGGCTTAAAGTTTTTTTTTTTAATTTCAATACGTACCACTTCTACTCCTTTTCGATGCTAATTTCAGGCTTGTTACGAGTTAATCATTTATGAGTGACACTATTCGTTCGGGTGCAAACACTTCGTGGGAAATATTTCTCGAGTACGAGGAAATTAAAACAACCAGCTGTACGATCCGAAACGTCATTATATCCCTAAAATTGCACAATGCCAACCGAGATTCTTGAAAATTATTTTCAATTTTTCGCACTCGAAAAAAAAACAAAAAAAAAAAACGTTTAATCGTTTAAAATCAATAATCAATCGTGACAGTTTTCCTCGAAACTTTTGAGGACGTTCACGATCGTGGCATTGGACAATTGACTTATGAAGATCATCCTTTAATTCGTACTCTTGTAATCGCGAGGCCTCGCGAGCGTTATAAATTATTATTGAAAATTAATATAAAAGTGCTGTACTCATAACCTATACGTGGATAAGCGAGCATTTCTTCAATGTTTGATTTTCGGTAACGTTCTCGCCAAGATAATTCGAAGCCTCTCTTCTCGCCCCTTCGAGGCAAAAAGCGAACGAAACATCGTTGCGCGAATTCGACGTGCTTCAGCTCGATCTTTAAAGGGGTTAAGCTACTGTGAATATTCCAAAAAATCGTTTGTCAATCCGAGCAATTATAAATTTAGGAAAAAAGTCGAATCCCGTTTCTTGTCATCGGAGATTCAGGATAATCTTTTGATTACAACGATATCACTGCTAGGCACATTTTAAACGTGTTTTTATTGAAACTGATCGTTTTTAAATGATGTTCCCAATTTTAGTAGTTTAATCTTGACCGAATCATTTCGTTCGTATTCAATGTTCCAAAATTATATTCTAAAAAATATTGTTTTAATGTAAAGTTGTGGAATATTTTTAATAACGAATTTGTATTATTAATAACTAATAAAAAAATATTCTTCTTATATGTTTCTATTTTTTTTCAAAAATCCAAACACAATATTCGATGTTGAAAAATTATTTTCAAAAAAGTATTCAACAAAATGTCTCAATATTTATCATAACCGATATAATAATTATTAAAACGAAAGTGCTAAATGCACTTTTTTGAAAATATCAATAAGTTATTAAAAATATTCAGAAACATTTTTTATAAATATTTATTTAAAATACTTATTGAATATTGAATATCGAATTTGAATTTCAATAACAAGTACGATTGCTGTTAGAACTTTTTTTATTAGTTATTAACAAAAACGGTATCATTTTCCCTAAAAAAATATAGAAAAAGATTTTCGATTGCAATTCAATAACGAAAAAAGCTCTCTCGAGTCTTTAACAACATTATCTATTCCGAGAAAAAAAAACCTTTTTTATTGAAATACACCGAATGGCCGAAGTTTAGGTACACCACTGTCTATAATCGCTTCAATCATAAACGTGTTTTTCACTGAAACTTCGTACACAATTTCATGAACTGTCGTATCAAAATAAATTTCCAAAGAATTTTCAGATCATCATTCCTATTCCAAAAAAAATTGCACTTTTCAAATGCTCCAGATTTTCAGAAAATTCCAGTAGCGTGACCCCTCGTCAGGAGTTTCGTTGTATTTATTCCTCGCCGTTTCTGTGCTACTACAGTAATTTCTATTTCAAAGGAAAGTCTCATTATTTACAGAAGTAAAATTTCATTTTTAGCGAGCACCATAGGCATCCATTTCTAATGATTCTTGTACCTAATCTAATAAGGTAAAGGTTATGCTTCTTCTTACTTCAATAATAATAATAATAATAATAATAATAATAATAATAATAATAATAATAATAATAATAATAATAATAATAATAATAATAATAATAATAGTAATATCGTCACGTAAACACGATATATATTTATATATAACTTAAATATCACACATCGAGTAAGGCAATATTGTTTCTTCGATCTAAAATACAAGAGGAAAAAAAAGAATCATTTTCAAAATAAAAATATCGTGACGTTATACCTTTTATATTAGTGCTCGTTTTTCGTGTTTCGCGTCGCAATGAAATTTTAATTTTCGATCGTCGTTAATACGTCGTTTTTCAATTTCTCTTAACTCTTGCTTATCGTCCGACTAGCGCACCACGACTTCGTAAACGGAGCCGAGTTTGGATGAAGTATGTTCTTTCGTTTTTTTTTTTTTCGGTGGTAGAGAGAAAAAAAACTTACATTAGTATAATACTCGAGGAAAGTTCATTGGCTGGTCCATCGACTCGATTCGAGAATGAAAAAAATCGAGTCGTCGTACGTTCGAAAAAGCCCGGAATTTTTAAGCGCTTTTGAGTTCAGTTTTAGGTTGTTTCTCTTTTTTGCTTTTCGCATCGTCAACTTTCAACGAAGGATGATACGAATTGGAAAATCCATCGAATTGGATGAGGGAGGGTTTTTGATCCTCGAGACGCAAGCGCAGTTGCGAAAAACGGGGGGATGAAGTTTGAGGGGGAAGGGAAAGTTAGGACGAAGCGAGTAATTTAGCAGCTGTGGTCACGTGATGCTGGTGGTGATAAGGAGCCTCCTGAGTGCCGTAGTAACTTTGCTGCTGATGTTCGCTCGTCGAAGTTCCAAGCTGATGAGGATGCTGGTAATACGAGTTGTACGGTTGACCCACGTGACTGTCGCAGCTACGGGGTTCCGTTTTTACCGCTGGCACGACACTTCCGGTCGCGAGAAGCGAGGTGTGACCGAGATAGACCGGCCTATCAGTCGATACCGAAGACAACGAACTCTTCGATGTTTCGATGTGATGATGCTGATGCTGCTGTTGCTGTTGTTGCTGCTGCTGATTGCTCTTCATCTCTGATAACACACGAATTATTTTGTTAAACAATCATTTTTTCATCGGTGATAAGGAATATGAGAAAGTTGCAAATATCGAGTCTGACTGTTTCTCTTTGATATCCCGTTGCAAAGATTTTTTATTTGCTAATATTTCTTATTTTTTATTCACGGATGTTTTTAATTTTTTATTCACCAAAGTTTGAACGATTTTCTTTTTCTCTCTACGCATCTCATTTTTCATGCAGGAAAGTTTGAAAACTTCCTGAAAACTGAATTGGAAAATTTGAAAAAGTTTGAAAACTTTCTGGAATGAAAAATGAGATTCGTCGAGAGAAAAATCATTCAAACTTTGGTGGATTATTCATTCCAGGAACATTGAAAACTTTGACAATTTTCTAGAATTTTTTCGAGAAAGTTTGCAAATTTTCTGCAGTGAACGAAATTTACATCGCAAAATTCTGCTGTTGCTTCTTTTCGTTATCGAGTCGACTGCATTGTGGAATTATTTTTTTGGATTTCGTTGAATTTAGACAGCGAAAAATTATTGTTTTGCTAATAAGAGGTAGAGCCAGAGCTGGACCTCTAAATTTTTTTGGATGATGAAACATGATAACGAAAAAATCTTCATTCTTAAGCAAAGTTAGCTATTTTCAGCAAAAAAATCATTTTTTTCAAATTTTTATTCTCGTTCTCCTCACCTATTCGTTCGACCAGATGAGCTCGAACAAATGAGTATTCCAAAAGGGCATTTCGGATGGTTTTTCATATGGGTTTTTATTTTATTTATTTTTTCAATAGGGCATTTCGAAAACCATAATATATTTAGGTAAAAAATTGATTTATGTTTTTCTTTACCATTGGATGGTGAGGAGGTGGTAGAAGCCGACGTTTCGTGTTCCCCGGACGAAGATCTCGAGTTTGGCTCCGGTGTTTTTTTGGGTTTTCTCTTCCTCGTCTGTATGCCATCTTTTCGCATAGCCAAAGGTCTGTTGACACCGTGAAGTTTGAAATAAAGTCCGCAAGCGTTGCACACGGGTTCGCCCTCGTTGTTGCGCCTCCATAGGGTGGTCGTTCGAGTCCCACAATTTGTGCAGCACAGCCCAAGCCGTCTCGTAGCGGTCTGGAATTCGGAGATCTGTCCCATTCGATAATTACGTATGCCGATCGCATTGCCAAGATTTTTGGGCTTTTATTTGTTATCAGTGGAATCGCGAGTTGAATATACAGGGTGTCCGGTAATGAATGGATAACCTTGAAATGTGTTACGGTATATCTTATGCCCATTCAGAAAAAATACGAAAAAAAATATATCATAAGTAGTACAAAAGTTATGATTTTTTTAAAAGTCTAATTTTTTTTACCTTATTTCACTTCTATGAACACTACGATCAGAAATGAATCGATTCCATCGGTTTTTTTTTGTTTTATTATTGTACACTAATTATGTTAATAGATATAAGTGAAATAAGGTAAAAAAGTTAGACTTTTCAAAAGATCATAACTTTGGTACTACTTATGATATATTTTTTTCGTATTTTTTTCTGAATGGGCATAAGATATACTATGACACATTTCAAGGTTATCCATTCATTACCGGACATTCTGTATACCTACGAGGTTTGTTCAAAAAATAAGGTCACTCGTCCAATTTCGCTGTACATTTTATTTTCGATTTTTTTCTTTTTTTTGTACATATGTCCCCAGAATATGTTAACGTTATCAGCCATTTTGCTTTTTTAGTTTGTTTTCGATAGATAACTAAAGGTTAGACGTGTTTTAGTGTGCTTGATGAGGAGATAAAGAATCCATTGCTGGGAAGGAGGGGGGGTTACTTTAAAGACAAAAAAAATAGATATTTATGAACCAATAAATATTTTTCGAGAAAAATATAAATTCATCCTCATTTTTGAATAAACCGGGTATTTAAAAGGGACGCAAATACATATAGAAACACTGTGATAAATTATTTAATCAATCCTCTTGAATGATCGATACGTTCGCTCTCGTTGAATTCGAATTCAAGGTGGGGCCGTTCAATTAATTGGCAGTATACTTACGAGGCGTTTCGAGGGCTTGATTAGTGGCCGATTCATTCCGTTCATTTTGTGATAGAGTCCGCACGCGTTGCACAAATAATGTCCGGTTCCGTCTCGTCGCCAGAGCGGGGTCGATATAGCCCCGCAATTAACGCACTCACGACCCTCCGCGAACTGAAAGTCCATCGCCGTATCTGAAAAATCAAAATGGCAATTTTGGAAATCTAGATTTTTGGATTTTTTGAAATCCAGGTATTTCGAAATCTAGCTTTTTTGTAAATCTAGGTATTTCGAAATCTAGCTTTTTTTGTAAATCTAGGTTTTTCGAAATCTAGCTTTTTTGGAAATCTAGCTTTTTCGAAATCTAGCTTTTTTTGGAAATCAGGGTTTTTCGAAATCTAGCTTTTTGGAAATCTAGGTTTTTCGAAGTCTACCTTTTTTGGAAATCTAGGTTTTTCGAAGTCTACCTTTTTTGGAAATCTAGGTTTTTCGAAATCTAGCTTTTCTGCAAATCTAGATTTCGAAAATTATTGTTTTCGTATTTCGAGCACGATTTGTGTTGTCATTTAATTAAACAATTAACGCTTCCATAAACTGTATTCCCTCAAGCGAGCGTGTTAAAATCACATATTTACAGTTACCAAATTATCGAGTGAAAAATTATAAAATAATTCGTGTTTCATGATCACATCAAGAGGTACCGATATTCAAATTTTCAAGAATTTTCGTGATTTTTTAAAACCCATCGAACGATACCTCACAAAAATGTCTCCTTTTCTTTTTATCATAATTAAACTCGTTAGCAGTAATTTGTAGTCCAGATATAGGGTTCCGCGAGAATTCTTTCTATGACAGGCAGGAATATAACGAGGAGTTGGCAGCTCCCGATCATTTCATTACGAGTGGACAGACGTAAAAATAGGTCGGCGTAGGCGTGTGTAAAGATCGAAATCTTCGATTACCAGTAGCATATAATATCTACGGTACGTACAATAAAATAAAAAAAAGGAAAATAAAACAGCGGTAAAACGTTAAAGAAGCCATTTATCCGAAGAAAAAAAAAAGGAGCGTTCATTATCGCCGCAATGTCAAAACGGTAATGGAAAAATCTAATAAACCCGGACACCCTTGTTCAATATATTTCCTCTAATTATATCGAGAAATGACTCGATTGGAAATCATTAAGCTGTGGGTGTGTTAAATCGGGATATATATTTGTGATCAAAAAATAGATACAACACATTCGCCTCTACATCCTTCAGGGTTGCCTTTCTAAATACGTGATATACGAACACGCAACACTCGCACACACAATTATTTTTTTATTTTTATGTTAATTTCCGCTACGGTGTGTAGTCGGAGCATTTAAATTCAAAGATTATGTTAGTATGGCCGCGATGTGACCACGAGGCAATTTCATTAAAAATCTCGCATCGTTTTCGACCTGAGTATCCGTAATTTTATTGACCGCATGCTAGCTGATCGACGGCCTCTGCCATCTGGGTGTCCTGTCGAGGACTCGTTCCGGACGATGGATCAATAATTCGTGCTTGCTTGGAGAACGCGTTTACTCAGGGCTTGAGCTATACCACTTCGTTTTAACTACAATGGAAACCGATTCGATTTTAGCTTGTCTTGACTTGCCTCGAACATTCAAAATTTATTCACTCGAATCTTCTCTGCGAATATTTCGGAGTTTTCATATTTAGTCATTCGGGTCAAGTGTGCGCACTTTGGGATTCGAAGGGTACTCAAAGCTTGAAAGATAAGGGTTGGGATGATAAAACTATACTCGTCTGATTAGGCATTTATTCAACTAATTATCGAACTAATAAAATGTTATAGGAAACTTTTACATTTATTCAAAAAAGGGTTAATTAGAAAAATTTTGAATGCTCTAACTTGACTTCTGGGCTACTGTGCCCACCCACGTGGGTTAAGTTGATCCACGACGTGAATATGAGCCCATTTTTGAAAATAATAAATATCAATTATCTAACGAATGAAATTCGAGTAAAGTAAACGAATCATCTAAACGAAACTTATAAACCTTCAAATAGGTAATTTTCTATTTCAATTTTCGAAATCGAGGTTTCTTCGATCAAGGAAAACCTTCAAATTCCGAGGTTTCGAATCGATTTCAAAATCAAAATTTCAATAGATTTTATTCTTGGTAAAAATTCAAAACAATAACACCCAAACCTGGGGTAGACTAGATCTGAAGGTGATTACAGATTAACGAGACTTCGAGATCGACTTCGTCAATAAACCATTATCAATAAAGTTTGTACAGGACAAATTAATTGTTTCTTCACGAAAGATGAAGATCAAAGATGAAAATCAAAGTTTCAACTGATCATTAAATTGAAACGAATTCCTGACACGAATAAAACCAGCTGTCCAGCGAGCATCTTTTTTTCCGAAAAATCAATCGTTCCGCAGATAATCGCGAATTTGAAATGCAGCTATATCTCTCTCGCATTGATAGCGTATAGTGTACCGCTTTAAGGTACACTTTAATTATCTCAAATTTTCCGAAGTCGAAGGGAAAGTCACAGGGAAAGTCTGAAAAACCAGTGTTCTTCCGATTCTTCGATCCAGAGACTCTGATTCAAGTGACTACGTCAAAATCACAGAAGAGTCAACCATCGACCAATGTCGCTCATAATTATTTATAGTTTTCTTACTAAGCCATCTCTCAAAGGGAATACAAGAGGGCGCTGAAATTCGTAGGGGGAAAATGATTTTTTTCCGGAAAATAGAGGCTTCTGGATAGAGGATAAGCTTGGCAATCGTTCATCTTAAGTGATCGTGAACGTAATGCGGCTAGCCACTTTTGCCATAATTTTTACGTACGTTTAAACGTGGACGTTTCTGCTCAGTGTATGTGGGTAGTGTTTCAACGTGGTATTTCTTCAAGCGTATATATATAGATACGTATGAGGTTGTCGAAGTACAGGATCGTTCCTGAGAACACACGGAGGCAGCATGCACTCGAGGAAAGGGAAAGAGCACACATTGCGGAGCTTCAATCCAGCCGCGCTGGTTCGCACTCTTCAAAGAAGCCCGCTATCACTTATCCAGGGTGCACATGGCCAGCCAACTACTAACCGCACCGTCCTCAGAATTATTGCTCCGTTCCTTCCTACCTTCTATCGAAAAGAAATTTCTCTTTTACCCGCCGCGCAGGCCGGAAGGGAATTACGAGAGTTCCAGTAGTCATCTGTTCGATTTAATAACGTTTTCGTTAAGGTTAAGGTATTGCTGGATAGGTATTAAAAGATCGTAAAAATTCTTAAAATTTTGAGGGGTTGTGGTTTTTGATAGAATAATGATACGTTAATTATTAGAGAATTTTTCAATTAATTATTTACTAGTTATAAACAGTTTAGTTTAACACACTCGTTTATGGGAAAACAGCTTTTGCAGATGTTGAAGATACGTAGAAGTTCGACGAAACCTCAGAAATTTTTGAAATCTGCTTTTGCATTGACAGTCAATTTTTCAATGAAAAATCGAGCATCAGTCTTTGTAGAGTTTATAGGCGAGGAGGTTGATGCTTTTGTTTCACGATGAAAATGTTTTATCCTTGAGAAATCGCGGTTTAAAAATTTCGATTATTTCTCCTGCACTCACTTGTCACGTGGTACATCTTCTACGTGTCTTTAATGATCGCAAAATGAATGAAATTAAATCGCCTCAAATTCTGAAAATATTGTATCGTCAAGATTTAGGATAGAGCGATCGATCAAGCTAAATTTCAAATAAATAGACTGCGTTGTCGCGGTTGCCAGTCAATTTATAAAATACTGAAGGTTTTACTTCAACAATTCGAAGATTTACATCGATCACTGAGAAAGTCGATATATATTCAGTTTTTGGGCTATTATTGATAATAATAAGATTATCTGCATGTATTAATTGAATTTAAAAAATGAGAAATTTTTTTCTTCGTCAATTGGGACTAATGTGAATTTATTGAACAATCCTAAAGGAAAATGAACTCATCCCAAGCGTTAATTTATATTTAAATGAGCTATTTGTAAACCCAAACGTGGCCAACATGATCTAGACTTGCAAACTGACGATTCCCCATTTTCTATTATTGATATTAATAAGATTATTTGCACGTATCAATTGAATTTAAAAAATGAGGAATTTTTTTCTCGTCAATTGGAACTAATGTGGATTTATTGAGCAATCCTCAGCAAATCACGCGCGAATATCGAAAGGAAAATGAACTCATCCCAAGCGTTAATTTATATTTAAATGAGCTATTTGTAAACCCAAACGTGGCCAACATGATCTAGACTTGCAAACTGACGATCCATCGTTCCATCTAGAAACTCTAGAAACTTCCATCTAGAAACTCTTAAACCGAGATCATTGAATCCTGACAAAAAAGATTCCCTTTTCCGTTTGGTCTTCCCTCGCGCATTTAGCCTCCACTCGACTTCGGAGATTTTGCAGGTATAGAATTCTGGCTGATGGGAGAACCGGCTGGAGGATGAGTTGTGAGACGTAGAGAATTACTGATAACGAGAGAGCGCCCAGACGCGCATGTGGGTAATGGAAACGCACTTCAAAAAGGCTGCGGGTCAGAGGGCGCTTCCCAGATACTCTGACCCTCTTTGCCCTCCGTTGGGTCTGCTCTCGATTGGGGAGGGTTGAAATTAGTCTCATAGAAAAAGTTTACGTTGACAAGCGTGGGAAATTGTTCGTGTGGGTTGATCAGCTGGAGCTTTTTCGTTACCTACATTTTTCAACCGAAGGATTAAGGGGTTGAGAAAAGTTTTTCGTTGCGTCATAATATGTAATTGTAAAAGTTCCAACGGGCCACGTGATCACGAAAGTATTCTATTTCGGTGAGAAGCAGACTCGCGAAAAGTGTACGTACACTTGGTGTCGAAGACTCGGCTTGAACGAGCATGAGCATGTAACGAGCAATTCGGTGGGAAGCCTTTACCTTTTAGCATATAAAGCGTTCGGTTCGACGAGAGCACTCGAGTCCGACGATCTTCGCGGACCCTGCGAGATCTCGAAATAGATCGCGATGTCTGTTGGTCGAGAGTTCAAAATTTATCGTCCAGAGGTAGTCTTCTTTACTGAATATCCTATACTGAGATGTTCTTATCTCTATTCTCTAAACTTATTTGATTTCACTACCAAGGGTAGGTACTCGAGGATTCTTCTGGTACCTTTGAAAAATCATCGCCAATACGTCGTTTTTTCCTATTTCACTCAATCGCATTATATTTTTTTGAATGCTCCTTTTGGATGCCCTTTTGCCATTCTACGATTCCGATCCCTTTAGCTTTTATGCTGTTGTCACTGGAGTATGTTTTGGAATCTGAGAAAACCTTTCGAAATATCCAGAATATCGGGAATAATCACTAATATTGTTCATCATCAACATTTTTACTAAAATTTCGTCAAATCGTACTTTTTTTACATATCCTTAAAAAGGCTCTTCGTACGAAGTAACATAACCTCGTATCGTATCGATAGATATTGAAAATTGACTCGGAGCTTACCGTACGGAGAAGCTCTCTGAAAACCCGCACCGTCGTAAGCTCGCCATGAGGACATCATGGCAACATTTTGAGCGTAGAAGGGTGATGCCGCGGCAAGGGTCGAATGTGGGTGGCCCGAGTGAGGATGTCCCGAATGAGGATGACCATGACCGGCATGGGGTCCCATGCCAGCGGTGGTACCGCCTGTGTGGCCGGCAAGAGCGTGGTGAGCCGCGTAACTGTCCACCCCGTGTTGCCATGATGTTGTTTTTTCCCTTGAAAAAAAAACAACAATTACGTCATCAAAAGATAATTGGGGTAATGATGATCGAACGTCATCAGTTCAATGTTGCTTCGTGCTGTTTCTCCTTTAAAAAGGAGTTAGACAATTGCGTCATAAAACGACAATTGCGTCATAAAACGACAATTGGGTTAATGATCATCGAACGTCATCAGTAGAGGCTTGACGCCGTTTCCTCCATCGAAAAAGACAATTGCGTAAAGTGGGCAATGATGATGGGGTAATGATCATCTAACCTCACTTCAATGAGGCTTGATGTCGTTTTTCATCAGTTCTTCAAGCGTGGTGGGGTAGGAAACTCGAACTTAGTCCAGAAGGCTCAAAATCCCGAATTTAAATATTCCGAAACTACAAATTTCGTAAATCTTTGGGTTTGTTTGGGTTTTTATTTAACCAAGGACTCAAATTCAAACTAACGAACCCAAACAAACCCAAACAAATTTCGTGCTTTTGCTGGGGCATGACTTTTAGGAAATTTGTAGTTTCGGACTTTGAGCCTTCTGGTCAATCGGAGTTCGTGTTTTCTACCCAACCCTCTTCAAGCCACAATAAAGAACGTTACTTGGTGAAGAGACAACGATTGGAAACGACCCCGTTGATAATCTTTTCACTTTGGTTAAAACAATCGCATCTCGTTTGGCTTATCACAAACGACAGCCCCGCTGCCGTTTACCAAGCATTGTTGTCGGGACTCTCTCCTATCTGCGAGATGCACGGTCCCGTTTATCAGCTAAAGAGAATCATCATTGGGCATTGATGATGATAATGGAAAAACGCGTATGGCTGGCAATTTATAAAACGTACCAGGCGGGTGAAGCGGAACCAGGAAACGAGTGATACTGCGCCGCCGTAGCTGCCGATGGTATCGCCGGCCTGGACGAAGGCACGTAAACCGGTGCCTGAAGAGCTTGCTGAGTCGCGTGCTGCTGCTGTTGTTGTTGTTGAGATTGTTGCTGGTATTCGGAGCCCGCGCCGTACCCGCCGCTACTGCTACCGTGGAACATCCTCTTCCTTGGGCCCCTCTTTTTAACCCCTAATCAGCACCACCTTGATCGCATCGTTTGGTCACCTGAAAGGTCAAAAGTTCGAATACAAAGGTCATTTTCAATTTTACTTTGTGTTTTTGTGATTCGTTGTCACAGCTAAAGGTCAGCTAAAAGGTCAAAGTTCAAGTTCAAGCGTTGTTTCCAATTTCATTTGGTCCGTTTGTCATTGTCTTTTTTTTTTTGTTAATTTCATTTTTTACTTTATTCTTACGGAGCAGAAAAGTCTGCCAACGGTGTTGGAAAAATGGACATAATCGACGTTCGTTTAATCCAAGCTTTGTGCGTTCTTTAAGGTAGGTGTCTAGTCTAGAGAGTGAAAAACGCGGAAAATTTTCAAAATTTTTTTTCTCGCCTTCCATCCGAGATATAACAATACATTTTTATCCA